>WOGR01000383.1:0-11631 GCA_015342045.1 Leptinotarsa lineolata | reverse complement strand
TAATACACCATTCCATCCACCCCCGCTCCTCCTGGAGCGGTCCTCAATCCCGCTGCTGGGCACTTCAGCAAGATTGACATCTGACCTCGTTTGGTCGAAAGTAAGCCTTTAGGTGCTTTTACTTCCGTATCTGTTATTTGCGTTCATCGAGGCTTTCCTTACTGAATTTCAGCATGGGGTCCCTAAAAACTAACCGATGGCTATAGATGTTGGAGTCTCTGTCGAGTGCTCCTCAGTGAATCCTGAAAGAGAGTAGTTGGCGAGTGTCGCCGGTGAACAGCTGGAAGAAAAGTGATCTGGTATGCCTTGAAAAATTACCTTAAACGCCTGACAGCGACTTGCGGAGGTGGTCGCTGATTTTGCTTAGTGGGCCGTCTGTGTTTGTACCACGGTGCTTTTGCGGCGGCCCTTACGCAGCCGTTCATGAACCTTTGGATCTGATTCTTGTATGTCTGTGCACAATGGCCCCAGGCAGTACTAGCATATAGTATTATGGGCATGATAACGGTACTCATCATCAGCAATTTGACTTTAAGGCCCATATTGCTTTTGCGACCTATTATTGGATTTAGTTTAGCTCCTCTTGCCATTCCTATTCTTTTCCTTACGTGAAAACTGAATGTCAATATTTTGTCTAGGGTGACCTCCAAGTATTTTGCTTTATTGGTCCACGGAATCTTGTCCGTTGAAGATGACGTTGCCTTCTGGTTGGCCGAACCTTCGGGTGAACAGTATCGCCTGAGTCTTGTCAAGGTTTATACCGATCTTCCATATGTTGGCCCACACCTCTGATCTGTCAGCCTGTTGTTGCAAATATCTAGTGATATGCATATTGCTGGTTGATCTCGCTAGTAGAACCGTGTCGTCCGCATAGAGAGCCAACCTGTTGAAGCCGTTCTCTGGCTTGGGCACATCTGCGGTATATACTGAAAAAAGGTGTGGCGAAAGGACTGCACCTTGCATGACCCCTGCTTCCAGTAGTCAAACTGTAAATAATTCGTCTCCTACTCTGCAACGGCATCGCCTGTCGGCCAGAAAAGACTGAATTAATCACACTATTGGTTTTTTGTGTCGCTCATCTTGGCCAGAAGTTCCTCATGCCATACTCTATCGAACGCCTTAGAGACGTCCAAAAACATGGCACCTGTTTTGTAACCTTTGCTGAGGTTAAAACCTTCGGTTGCAAAGTCCACAACCCTCAGGACTTGTAGCTCTGTTGAGTGCTCTGATCTAAAACCGAATTGTTCATCCGGAAGGATTCCTAGCTCGCTGGTTTGATCTTCGAGTTTTTGCAGGATGACACGTTCCGCCACTTTGCTTATGGAAGGTAATAAGCTTATTGGTCTGTGATTATCTGGAAATAGGTGGTTTTTCTTTGGCTTCGGTATGTAGATAACCGTTGCCTCCTTGACCTAGTGGAAGTGTTGCAATCTGAATATAGCGTTAATTACGTTGGTAATTTGAATAGAAGAAAGCACTTTTACAAATTATGTAATATTTAACCGAAATAACGAACACATTTGGAGCATAAACCACCCCAGCCTGTTCCGAGAAATTCGATCTCAAGTGCGATTTAGTAATAACTTGTGGGCAGGAATTTACAAAGATAAAATTTTGACGAAATTCTGAATGGAAAAACCTGTCACCAATTTTTAATGTCGATTTTCGAAGACTATTTGGAAAATCTACCTTTAGCTAACTGTAACAACATCTGGTTTCAACATGATGGTGCTCCACCGCACACAATCAGACGAGTATCTAATCACCTGACTGAAAGGTTTGATGATAAATGGATAGGGCCGGGCCGAGCCGGGCCGGTGAGGTGGCCAACAAGGTGTCCAGACTTAAGTGTTATGGATAAAGTCTTGTAGGGTACACTGAAAAATAGAGTTTACGGTCAGAGGGAATATCAAAATATTAAGGTTTTTCAACACAGCATTGTTAGAGAGTTCAAAAGATTGAGGAAGAGGGAGATTAATCGTGCAGTGGATAATATTCGAAGAAGGGCACAGTTGTGTTATCTTGAACAAGGCCAACATTATGAGCATTTGCTGTGATTTACTTTTGTCTTTACATTTTAGTTTATTATTGTAATTTGTTCAAAGTTCTATTTTCATTGAAAAGGACACAATGTCTAATTTACCTCATACACACCTCATTCATCAAATTGTGAGTGTTGATTCTGTCTTGGTATTTTTTCATTGGATTTTCAAATGAACCAAACTCCAATAACTGGAACATAGTTCGATGTGGTTGTCGTCTTTCGGGATACAAGTTTAAATACATTTCCGATGTCCTAACACTGTTTTTATCGTATTTGTAATAAATCTATATCATATCTCTTTTTTCTTCATTCGTGAAAGCCATTTTTTGCCAAAAAATCAATGACTTGTACAATAACAAAATGTCATTGAGTGTAACAAGTCAAATTTAGAAACATCAGAATCAAAGCCTATGATGATAAGAATAATTTTTTTTCAATATCTCCAATATCTCCAATTCGAAAAAGAATGATAACTTATGATACATCAATGAAAAGGTATAATTTGGTTCTATTCAAAACAGAAAGAATCCAATATAGCGCCTATAAAAAAAAAATAAAATTGATGATGTTGGCCGGAAAACGAAACGTCAGATAGCAAATCTGAAAACACCATTATATAGCAGGTAAAAAGTGGAAATGTGGAGTTCAATTTATTTTCAAATCCTTCGAAAAATAAAGCCAGAAAAAAATAAAAACCATTTTCCGAAATTTCTGATTTTTGTCAGGATATCTCCGGATATACTCGAGATTTCAGAATTTTCTCAATAGCATATTGTTAGCCAGGTAAATGCGCAACTTTTCCCTAATTTAACCATCTTCGTATCTCTCATAGTTTCCTAAATCCCAAAGGTGAGGATCGAATTTGAAACACCCTGTATACCAAATATTAGCTTTCTTTGACTTCCCAGTACGGAGATACTGAGATGGAAGAGTGAGTGACCCTCACATAAGTAGATACGTTGTAAAATGGAACTAAAAGATGTTTGCACGAGAAGGTTTCTAAGCCGGAAGTAAATGAACGTCCTTCCTAAATTTTATTTAAAATATGTATCTGTAGCTCTACAGTATTCAAAATTGCAATGACAAAGCTGTATCCTCAGATCTATAGCCTGACTGTTCTGAATGTTTTTCCTTGTTGCTATGTTTACTGCTTCTGTTCCAATTCTCAACATTTTTTACATTTATTTCCATTTTTCATTCATTTTCACATTCCGTGCTTGACATCGCACGTCAAAAAGTAAGACCTCGCACAAGTTTCGATTTCTGAGACTTATCGTTCGTAGGGGGGCGACAGCTGGTTAACGGAAAAACAGATTTCAACAGGTTCAATATCTTAAATAACAGTTTTTGATAATTATACTTGTTAAAAATCAAAGAAAAGGTATCTGATACTTTTCATTGTTAGATTTTGAACCAACAAATCACAAAATTGCAACACATGTTTCAATTTGCCATAGCTTTATCAGTAATGATCAATACCAACAACATAGTAATAAACACGCCTGAACGAATTATTGTATAGTGGAACACGTGTTGCGATTTTGTGAACTTTTTAGTGAAATATCGCAATGAACTATGGCATTTTGCGAGATTTATCCCAGATATACTATAACGAATGAGTTTTTTTTTGTTTTTTCTAAATTATTTATTAATTTATTTAGTATATATTGTAACATAATTCTTGGGTTCGTAGACACATGAGATATATATTACATAGCTATTTACCGTTCTCTATTGGATGTTGACTGTTCCATACCATTCACTGTCCTACTTTTGATCTTGAAGTTTCAAGAAAATTATATCTTCAAACTTCGACAGCTTTGAAGCATTCTAAGAAGACGTTGACCTACGGATAAAGCCGATCATAATGAGCTTAATCATAAAATGCAGTGAATTTTCGTAAGGACATTTGCCGTACAAATGAAACTGTTTTTGAGAATCGTTGAACATGATAAAAAAATCAAAACTTGTTATAGTCACTGAAATTATTCCAAACTATTTGCTCAGTTCATTACTTAGGCGGTTAGGAATGAGCATAACAAACCAAAGACAATATACCAAACATATTGAAAACCAGAGCCCAAACATAACGCATTAATGCTTCAACACAAGAGAGCTTTGTCTCAGTGTTCTCATCAGACGTGCCTAAGCCACAGAACAACCAACAAGTTGGCACTCTACGCGGTAACACAGCACTACTGGCAAGATAGTTACAGGCTACCTGAAACATTAAGCGAACAGCTGGGAGGAGTGGGCCAACCTCTGGAAGATCAGTAACGACCCTGACAAGAGTCAGGCGAAACTGTTCACCTGGAGGAAGGTGCATCCGGAAGGACACGTTGTCTTCAACGGACAGGAGATTCCGTTGACCAACGAAGCAAGATATCTGAAAGTCACCCTTGACAAGAAACTAACATTTAGGTCCCACATCTAAAAGATATTCGGGCTGGCAAGAGCCACTCGACAAAACCTTATTCCATTATAGGGAGTAAGTGAAACTGCTCCTAATCAGGAGCATCGTATTCCCCATCATCCTGTATGCCTTCACTATCTTGGGCCGTTCCGCAGAAATATACAGACTCCAAATCCAAACGTTTATGAACACCTCCTTACGGACGGGCGTCAGCACTCCTAGATATATACCTAACAGATTCATCCACCGGGACCTGGATGTTAGCACCCAGTACATGGATACATTCATGAGAAACCACCCCGAAAGCGTTCTCAAGCATATCCGGATACACTCCAACCCAGCGCAGCTTGATCTCCACGACGCACTAAACAGGAAAGATCTAAGATTTCGCGAGAGGGACAATCACATGAGGCCCGCGAAAGAAAACCAGAGACCACTTCCGAGAATCGCCGTCCGGCGGCTTCAGTGAGTGTTGAAAATTTTTTGTTTTATTGAAATTACAGAGATACTAACACACTATAACACACATTAGCTCCCGATACACAACACTCGTCTTCGGGTAGGTACAGGGGGCCACCCTGCAAACACTAAGCATACAGTAGAGCCAGGTTTCAAAAAAATATTAAATAAGGAAGTAAAAGCACCGAAAAGAGGTTTTGCTGAAGTGCCAAACAGTAGATTGAGGAGCACTCGGAAGTGAGTGGGGTAGGATAGAATTGAGACTTTACCTTCAGCACACAGAAACCGTGTGGAGAAGATTTTATATCAGGGTACTCATCCATGGAAGAATGCATTTGTATATCATTACTGACGAGACCTTTGGCGGGTCGAAACAGCGCTGTCTGGTGTTGAATCATAAATGCGTTGTGTTTGGGCTCTGGTTTTTAACTTGTTACTTCTCAGTGAAAGACAGGGGACGAATTCTATCAGAGACGATGTCGAAGCTTGGCTTTGCAGCTGACCGCCTTGCGGAGTCTCGTTTATATTTGATATCCGAGAATTGAGTTCTCTGTCGATCTCATAGATGCACTCTTCGTAAAGGGAGATGTCATTGCCCTTATTTATACCACATATATGTGAGTTCAAAATGTTTGATTTTACAACCATTATATTTTTTTCTTCACCCCTACAAGTTGCATTGCTGACCTGGAATAAATAGTCACGACATGGTTTGTATTGTTGAACTGAAGAAAAAAAATAACCACTTTTGAAATTTTGCTAGAGTGCATCTTCAATATTAGAAAAGGCAAAACAGCCTGTGATAGGAATTAAAAAACCACTAGGTAAATAGGAGACTCAACTGAATTCAGGAATACTAGTAACAAGAATGACGTTAGTGAGTGCAGAAATGAACTGGTTTCAATGAAATCGAAAAGGTCGGTGAGTATCCGCACTCTCAATGCTTAATGAAAACAACTACTGCACTGATTTTATTGTTAACGTACGGGAGATTGAGATATTGAGAATGTTATTCCAAAGAGTCATCAAAATACACCAACTCGCTTTAGAACTGGCTTAGAACCTTGGAATATTGCTAGTATTTATAAAAGTCGGTGATATCTATAATATGAAAACTAAGAATAGAAACTACAATCGACATATCGGATATTTTTTTGCCAATTTTGGATTTCACATATTGGTTCCTGGAATTTGACTTTTTTTCATAATCAACTTCCTTCTATGTTCTACCGTTTATTTTTCGTACATATTAGATGGTTGTTTGTTTATTGAAATGGATCAATTTCATCAAAGAGTTTCGAATTATCAGAAAAAAAAGTGGATTTTGACCATAGTCCAAGCTGAAAAACACCCGGTATGAACATTTTATGAACATATTTCGGCAGTCATTGAAAGTTCCCGTGGAAAAGTTCATGAAATTCACATACAAAAATTCGAATTTGAACGTCCCTGTATATATTTTTTATTCCAAATGTTTTTCTCAATTTTCTGTCATTTCTGTAAACTCATGAACTTCCACCTAACTTTACACAACCCACGCGTACGACACTGTAAAAATTTCATTTTCGAAACACCTGTATTTACGAAATATAAAAATTATTTTGACTACAAACTCCAACTCTGTAACTGTTTAAGAAAGAATAATTGCCATAAGTTGTCGACAAATAGCTCCAGAAGCACGAACTTGTTGAGTGGAAATAATTAAGCATTCCGTATTTCATTACAACTGGCACCTTCAGCAGTCACAAAAAAGAACTGTTAATCAAACATTGTTGCAATTTGTAGACTTACAAGCCGAAGAGTCCTCCAATTGGAACACGCTATAAATATTATGTTTACGATCTGAATTTATTTCAGTACATTTTCATATCATAAAACATTCAGATAACAAAAAGAAATTCGATTATATATTAACAGGTATGGGCTGGCCAAATGTCCGAAGAAAACCAGATATTTTTTCAAGTGAATGTATCCATGGCAAGGCACATTATTTACCACCGATTACTCTAAGATAATAAATAGAAGGAAACAGTTACGTTGCAAAATTGGTTTGTCTCTCTCGCATTACATGCAAAATCCTATACTTGTGAGCGTTGTTTCAGCAAACTACCAAATATCCAGTCAGTGATGCTAGGTCAGTTCATGCATACAATGTTTGAACTTTTACGTTGCTGAGTAAACATTACCGAGTAAGAAGTGATGACGATGACTCTCCTCAAAGATAGCCCATGTATGAGATGGAAAGAAAACTCAAATCACGTATATCAAAGATAAACAGCGGTCCATTGCAAAAACTAAACTTTGACATCGATCGCTAAAAGAGCAATCACTTGGAAAAATGGCCAAATGGAAAAAATTCATTATTTCGGTTACTCTACATATTTTAAAAGAATCCCGAAACACGTAAAATTTAAATTATAATTTGACATTGTTCAACTTAAAAATGTCACCCTTACCTTCAACCCCCTTTGAGTGACAGGTACAATCCCCAATTTTTTAAATAGAAAGATTAAGTTTGTGATATATCGTCTGAGCAGTCTCTCAATTCTCTATTCAAAAATGTTATCGCTTTCAAATTTATCACAACAATTAAGATACTCAAAAACTAAAATGTTATGCAAAACGTAATGAAATGTAGAATACGAAAAAAAACTATGGATGTAAACGAAATAGATGTTCAAAATGTTCACTGCGAACGTCTTGGAAACATCCTAATTTCAAATAAAACTGTCTTATCAAATTATTTAACATATCAGGCGTGACCGACCTAATCGCAAGCGTTACTCATTCTATTAAGTCATTCAAATCTGAAAGTTTAGTTTCGCACACATTGCTTTTTACATATCCCCATAAAAAGAAATCTAATGATGAAAAATCAGGTCATCGCGCCATCCATTCAATCGATCTTCGCCTCCCTATCCACCGATTGGGAAATGTATCGACGTATTGCCGGACATTAACTTGGTAATGTGGTGGTGCTCCATCCTGCTGAAACCATATCATATTCAGTGCAACTTGACGGTTTTCTGGATCAGGATATAAATTTGCTAAACTTGGAATGACATCATTTTGAAGTGATGCCAAATAATTATCGCCAGTCAAGATGCCCTCAATGAAAAAGGGGCCAATGATATAGTTTTCTACAATCCCTGCCCAAACATTGACAATTTAAGGGTATTGCGTGTGTTCTTCTCTCATCCAGTGAGGATTCTCCATTGACCACTAGCGTCAATTTTGCCAATTAGCATGACCGTTAAGAGAAAAAGTACACTCATCAAAAAACATAACTTCTTCTAATTGGATGATATTGTTATCCAAGATTTACATCATTTGCCCACAAAAATAAGTTCTTCTATCAAAATCGTCTTCCATGAGCTCCTGAATAGGCGTTTTATTTTCATTTGAAATGTTTACTATCGATTTATGGCTAACATTGAATATAGTGGATGCGTGTCTACTCTATGTGGGTTTTCCTCAAACTCATCCATCACATCTAATTTGAGTTCATCACTCATTGCATTGGCAGCTGCTTTTTTTATCTGCCACACATGACCAAACTCGCGAAACTGCTTCTCTTTTTTGCTTATTGTTCCTTGAGATATGGGTGGTAAATAAGGAAATTTCTCATGAAATAGGCAAGCTACTTCCTTTGTTTTCGGGTTTTATCTCCGTGAACAATCATTTGTAAAATTGTTATTTTATGCATTTCCGTTAATCTAACCATTTGTCAGACTTGAAGTTAACGAACTATAAACTTAAATTGAAATACTGACAACTAATATTGTGATATACAAAACAAGATGACAAGGCGTTTTAAAGTAACGTTGCCACGGAAATCATTTACAGTTTTTCAAAAGATACCATCTATAAAGAACATTGCTATGCTTTTTGCTCACTTTATTATTATCAATACCGCAACATAAAATAAGTTTCGAGTATATTGCAATAAGTTTTGAGTGTATTTTATCGAATTTTGGTAACTACATAATTAATTTTGATTCATTCCATCTCAATTGTTGCAATGAACGTGAAAGCAATAGCATTCTTGAATACAGAATGAAGAGACCTTTCAAATGATATATCACAAGTCTATACTTCCCATTTAAAAAATTGGGGTTGTACCTGTCATTCGACGGTGGTTGAAGGTAGGGGTAGCAGATATTCGTTGAAGTATGTCAAATTATGATTTAAATTTGACGTGTTTCAGAATTTTTTGAAAATATGTACAGTTACCGAAATAATGAATTCATTCCATTTGGCTTTTACACACTGTATGTTGTAATATAGTCCTCTATCCTCCATCTATATAAGAAAATGCCTATTTCACCTGCAATTTTGCCTTTGAAGATTGTGGCTGAAATTTTTGGCTTCTGGATTTATGAAAGTAGCTGTTTCAGGAGTGCTTTTTTTCCAGTTCCTGTCTGAAAGTTATTTCTTTGCATGATCAACACATCTATGTATAAAGTTACTTATTTTGAAATTGATTGCTTCCTTCTTTCCTTTGGAAGATTTCCCACATTATTTTGTATCAAGATGGAGTAGTAGAAATCCAAAAACTTACCGTAACCATAGTATTTCAGAACTACAAAATATTTTATATTTTTTTAGTAATATTCAGGAATTTTGAGACCACTAAATATGTGAAATCTTTTGCTGTGATTGAGGATACTTGGTTTTTAAAAATATATGAAGCATCAATAGAGTGAAAGTAGACAAACTGAGGGATATCTCCAATAATTTATTGAACAATTTTTGATACCCAAAAGCCTCAGTATCAGAAACCAGCTGCTCACGTCATGGAAAATATTTTGGGTGAGAGTAAAATATTATTAATGATTTTTGTTTTCATCAATGTGTAATATAAAATGCAGTTTATCTCAATTTTGAAACTGTTTATTTTCAAACATTCAATCAATTTTCCGCGGAAGTGATGAAGCTATATAACCGGCGTTTATTTACTATATAACTATCGGTAAAATTTTACAGATTCTTCGACTAGGAAAATGTTAAATTGATACTAACGAAGCATCTATTTTTGTGCCACTATTTTATTTTTTGGAAAACACATAAATTATTTCAGTTCAACGATAAATAGGTTTATGAGGTCTTAATTACCAATTAATTCGTAATAAATCACAAACCGAGTAATAAAACTCAATACGAACGTATTTTGAAACAATGTAACTTGGCATATTAAATTCGTGACATGTCTTATCTATATTTTTTACAGTTCTTTCACTTCATAAGCAAAAATGAACCATGATTAGAGAAACCATATTTTTTGTTCTAGCATTCTAAATATCCAACTCATCTCTTGAACTCACCCATTCCGAATGAAATTTTAATAAACTTTTTTGAATCATTAATTAGTTTGTCAATACTTCATTGTAGGGGGTGAAAAACCTATTCCTGTTTGAAAAAAACATTTGGTAATGATTAAGGGTGGTATCTCCAATAATTGTTAATGTGTATTGAAGATTTTGGGCATCGTCACAAAATAGTCAGGTTAACTTACTTGGAGAAATATGCGCTGAGTTGAGTTGAGGTTTATATAGTTTTATTCAATTTTAGTAATGTACAGGGTGTATTTTAAATGATGTCAATAATTTTAGGAGGTGATATTTTATAAAAATGTTCACATAAACGTGTGTCCCAACCTGTAACGGGGTGTCAAAATTTTACTAAAAATAATGTTCTTTTATATTGTAGCAGTAACAAGGGGCTTCTTCTCATGAATTCAGATTTACGGTTGAAATCATTGTATGCCACTGTTTTTTTTCAAGTTTGATGATCGCGAAAGACTCACTTGAAGAAACTTTTCCTGTGGATTACCTTCTATCTTGTTCCTAGAAGTGAATTTTGCGAGCTAAGGATTAACGATGTTTTATTTTACAACGTGCGATTTCTAGCACAGGTTGGACGATATGCAGTAAACATCGATCTATTTACTTTTGGGTTCGAACCAACGTTCCCAAACATAACTTTTCACTAAATGAGTAGAACGAACCATTCATCCTAACCTACCGGTTATCATCTGTCCGACGATATACAGTTTATTGCTAGGTATTTATCTTAACTTATATCAATCATTCGAAAGATAAGGTGATTTTTTCCGAAACTGTTTTTCAAAACTGTTTTTTCATAAATTTAATACGTCACGTCCAATCATTCATTTTACCAAACTACCAGCAACCTGCACTAATTCTTCTATCAAGCTACTTAATTTTTAACAGTTTTATAAATGATGAAAATAATGAGAATTAACGTTGGGAAAAACACTTTTATTATTTAAACTTATCGCATAAAAGAAACAAAAATATAAACTATTTTATAATGGGAATAAGAAACACAAATTGAATTGCTATAAAACATAACAGAATAAAAAATATTAAAAAAATGGTTTCTTAATATTGAGAAACCTCCAAGTACTGTTTTATTTCATTCTTTTCCTTCGATATCAGTCTTTCTCGTACTCGTCAAATCTTGTTCAGCGGTGAAATAATCCGTGACTTTTTTCTTTCCAGTTTCAGTCTTAATTTTTTTGTGTGCCGGCTCTTGTACAAGATCACGATCTTCGGCTTGAGAAGTATTTTCCTCTAAGACATATTCTAACTAGCTGGTCTCTGATTCCATTATTTCCGATGAATTACTCATTTTTTTTCTGCGGAGCACAGGTTCAAACACTTATGTAATTTTGTGATGTATCAAGTCAAAC
>WOGR01000382.1:0-26484 GCA_015342045.1 Leptinotarsa lineolata | reverse complement strand
ACGGAAAAACAGATTTTGAACAGATTTTTTTAAAACAATCGAATTGGAGAAAACCAACATCTGTAGCCAAGAATCCATCAAATACCTGGGAATCCACATGGATCGAAATATGAAAATGGGAGCTCATGTTAGAAAAATGGCAGAAGAGGCGGGAAAAGTCATAAGCAACATAAGTAGGATAATGCCCAACGTTGGAGGTCCTCGAAAAGGTAGCGGAAGGATTCTATGCACAGTCGTTCAGTCTATCATGCTATATGGCACAACAATTTGAAAAAGAACCATGGAAAAACATATATAGAAATATATCACTTAGTGCTGTGTAATCGCACGTTAAAAGGTAAGGCCTCGTTAATCTATTGCTCGCACAAGTTTCGACTTCTGATGGTTGACGTTTGTCAGCTGGTTAACGAAATGAACAATTTTAGAACAACAAAAGTGTCTGAAGGAAACAGCCATTAAAATAGTATGTGCATATAGAATAGCACCAATTTAAGCTCTGCTGATGATTGCAAAAACCCTGGTGGAAGAGAGGATTATGGTACGAAACAACGTATCGAAAGGGTTAGCAAGGTTAGAAATCATTGGAAAATGGCAACAGTCTTGGGAAATAGACGATGGAAAGGCCAACTGGACAAAAAGACTGATAAGAGACGTAGAACCATGAATGAACAGAAAATGGGGAGAGGCGTATTACTTTCTCACACAAGTCCTAACGGCGCATGGGTGTTTTGAGGCGTATCTGTTTAGGTTTGAAGTGAGTGACACAGAAGAGTGCAAGTATTGCGGGATGATAGACATGGTAGAACATACAATCTTTGAATGCATACGTTGGAAAGAACAAAGACGAAAAGCAGAAATGACGGTAGGAAAATTATCACCAGAAAATATGATAGAGAAGATGTTCAAAAATAAATAAAACTGGAGAGCCGTTTGTGAACTCTCCAAGACCATCCTGACAAAAAAAAGGAAAGAACTCAATGAATAAGTGCTGGAAAAAATATAAGGGCCCTGACCCGTCAATATAGTCTGCTATTCCGGAGTAATGCCCAAGGGCGGTTCCAGAGTAGCCTGCTTGAATCACGAGTGGTTCTTGGTCACAGGGCGACCAGGTGTCTTCCGAAGACTTTTTCACTCATCGAAAAAAAAACAGCATCATCACTACCGCTATCGCTATCGTCATCGCCATCTCCGTCGCTATCCCCATCACCTTCACCGTCACCGTCACCGTCACCGTCACCGTCACCGTCACCGTCACCGTCACCGTCACCGTCACCGTCACCGTCACCTTCACCGTCACCGTCACCGTCACCGTCACCGTCACCGTCACCGTCACCGTCACCGTCACCGTCACCGTCACCGTCACCGTCACCGTCACCGTCAACGTCACCGTTACCGTCAACGTCAACGTCAACGTCACCGTCACCGTCAACTTCACCGTCACCGTCATTATTGTTATTATTATTTTCTTTGTTGAAATCCCATGTCAATCCTTATTGTCCAGTTCTCGACGAGAATAAATCCAAAAACACAAAACTCATTAAATTTGATCCATCCATTTTTGAGTTCTTCTATTTTCATCATCATTATTATCATTTTTTTATATTCACTGACATCTTGAAGCTTCCCTAAACTCTCAAAAATAAATTTCAACCAAAATTACTCAAATCGATTCAGCCGTTCTCGAGTTTTAGCGAGACTAACGAACAGCCATCATCAAAATCAATCAAAAAAAATTATCAACACCAGCTCTGAGCTGACTTGTCAAGGCCATGACTAATGGTGTCATGAAATTCTCAAACTGGAAGGCTGAATTGACCGCAGTAACTTGATGAAAATTAACAGATCTATTCATGATAATATTACATTTCAATTCGTTTGGAATAGTTATTAACGTGTCAATGTCGATATGTAGCAGAAAACGGAGGAGGTTGAATATTGTAATCCGAGGCGCAGACGAGGATTATATCAACCGAATCCATTATTTGCGTATCGGTCGTGTGTCGTTCGAGACTATTCGTAATCTTGTAGAAAGATTGCATTTTGATTCCGAGGGAAAACAAACCACAAACCTTGTAATACTATAGAAAAATCTCATTATCGTGTTGTCATGGAACAGCTTAATAATATTATAAACAACGTCAGTTTTTGTGTTCCCGGGTATTTTTCAACGGCCGTCGGCTGTTAAAAAATCTTAACGGACAGAAGCTGTTAACATTAATTTTTCAATTGCCATATGAATATCGTTAAATCGAAATAACAGTAAGCGATTACAAAAATGTCCTCACGGGACAAAACTGAAGTAAAGTTAGTTACGAATAACAAGTGGTATAAAAACATAGAAAGTATTATTTTTCTGAATTAAAGGGGTTATATTTTTTAGGGGTGATTAATTTGTGAATGATATCTGATTCAAATCTAAAACGAATGTTTGGAATACAAACTGAGTAAGAAAAAGTGTTTCTTGTATAATTTAGTGTTCATATAAAAGTATTTATTTCAAAAGAATTTTTCCTTTCGTGTAATTTAATGTTTATATGGAAGTTGCTGTTTCAGAAGGGCTTTTTCTTCCATTTTGTGTCTGAAAGTTACTTCTTCGAATGATCTACACATCTATGTTTAGACTTACTTCTTTTAGAAATGATTGCTTCCTTCCTTTCTTGGAAGATTCCTACATTTTTTTGTATCTAGATTATTTCTCATTTTTTACAGTTATCTCCTGACATGTAGTAACGGGTATATCCATCAAATTATTGACACAAATATCAGTAAATAACAACTTCAACCAGGATATGATTCATCGCAACCTCAACAAAAAAACGATTCATACATCATCCCCAAATTGAAAATAATCCTAATACCTACGGAACATGTATATATCAAAGAAAATCATCAGAGAAGCTGAAATATGGATCGTTTACAAATCAAATTACATTTTACTATCATTTATGCATCAATGATTTTATGAGTGTGAAGCTGAGTGTGAAGCTGAGTGTGAAGTTACCCACAAAATCTCATCCACAATTTATGACAAGTAACAATCGAACGGGGTTCAGAATGAAATTTTTGAACAGTGTTGCCAGATTACGAATGATGAGAATTTCACCTGTATTTCGATGTTATCATATCATAAACACGACATATTATCCTTCGCTCATATTCCGAACATTTTTGTTTATATTGTAGTCATATCGTATCATGCGATGATTCACAAATTTGAAGAAATACCACAAAAACTGAAAAAAACTCTGTCAGCATTTCTCGTATTCGACCCGCTAGGGACTCCATTATATTGTCTTGTTCGATTGAGTGTTTAACGTCGTTTTTCGAAAAAGAGTAGATTTAGCAGTGTGTATTGTTCATAAAAATGCCTAAGCGGACCCATAGTGATTCTGAAAGTGTGGAGAAAGAGAAAAAACGGCAAAAATTCAATATTTAAAAAAAAAAATTAAAGAATTTCGGAAAGAAATAAGAGTTTCTCCTTCGATTCTGAATTGTCGGGTGATGATATGCTGAATACTGTCTTTGACAACTCAGGTAGGAACTAAATCATTAGTAATTGAGGTTCCTAGGCAAACTTGATGTATGGCAAAAAATCGTTGTGATTTAATCACATTCAATGTAAGGCATTCTTGGAAATTGGAATGTCCAAAATTCAAGTGACTGAATGAATTTATTAGTAGCTAAAATTCCTTGTGGAATAATAAGTTTGGCTCAAGGCATTTTTAGAAATAGCCACCCAAATTTTATGATTTTTCGTTTGAATTTCAGAGATTTCATTGATGCATAATCAAATCTATCAGTTTGTATGTAAATACAGGAGTGGATATGTATATGTATATGAATATATGTGTGCATATGTATTATCTTTTGATATCATAACTCACAATACCCCATCGTTGTAAATGTGAAAGCTCAACAACGGGATTTGGCTGTGACTACAGCGGATGTTCATGTAGATTCAAGTGATCCTATTAATTTTGTAATCAGTGAACCCGAACAAGCGCCAGTGGACCCCATAAATAACATAAATCGAAAAGAGAAAACGCTAAACAATGCATCAACGCCGCCACCACCACTACCGGAAAGCAACTTGGAAGATGATGTAATGATGAACCTTTTTGGCCAGGATCCGGCCAATACTAAGTTGGGCCACACAATACTAGACGGAATTGCAGCACGGTGGTGGCAGCTTTCAACAAAAGGCTTAGATATGGACAAAAAACAAAAATTAATGGAACAATATCTTCCCGCCCATAATTGTGATGCGCTATTAGCCCCTATCTTGAATGAGAAAATCGCAACAGGATTGGAAGAAAATAAAGTACGTGAAGATAAATATTTATCAAAAATTCAAATTCAGATAGCTGCTGGCCTCATGGCGTTATATGATCCTATTAGCCTACTGGTTTCTAACAAAAACTCGGCAAACGAAAATAACCAACTCCTACAGAAAATGGCCGATTCAACAAAAATATTTGCAGATGTTTTTTACCAAATATCACTTCATAGAAGATTTTTATTGAGTTCATTTTTGAACCCTCAATACAAAAAGTGTTTGAAGAATCAGAAATTTGACAAATATTTATGTGAGAAAAATTTATTAAAAAAGGTGAAAGAATCCCGAGAAGCTTCAAGTGTCTCTTCAAAGATTGGAGGCATTACAAAACCTATATATCAACATATCTTCAAAATAATCATTTAAACTACCGAGGTCAATTTAACAAACCCAAGTTCAAGCAGGGCTTCAAGCAAAGCTTCAAACCATACAGGTCTCAGACAACAGAGAGGCGAACGTGGCAAGTAGCGAAAGGGAGGTCCGATCCATTTCAGAGAACAGAGAGGAACGACAAGATATTCAAAAAACAAACACCCTGGACAACGAAGAAGAAATAACTGTAAGTGTATGTCCGAAACCGCCGGTAGATTGCCTAGATATTTCAATCAATGGGCTAAAATTATCAACAATAAAATTATTTCAAGCCGGTTCAAGATAGAACGCCAAAAATTTGCGTTGCTAAAAAAGACTTGAAATCACGTCATAAATGAATTAGAAACCAAAGGAGCCATAGAACTTTAACACATATTTTTTGGTTCCAAAATCAGATGGAGGCATCAGATTCGTTTTGAATCTTAAAAAACTCAACGAATACATTAATGCCCCTCACTTTGAATTGAAGGACTATAGATCCGTTTCGAAATTAATCACAATATGGCGATTTTATGGCAAAACTTGATTTGAACTATTTCAATTTGAAGTTTTGCCTTTTGGTTTAAATAAAGCCCCTTTCGTGTTCACAAAAATATTGAAACCTTTATTACATTATTCAAAATCTAGAGGATTTGTATCAATAGTCTACTTAGATAATATGTTACTTTCAGGATCATCGTATGAATTATGCGAAGAAAACATAAAACTTACGATACAACTATTTAATTCGTTGGGATTTATGATAAATTGGAACAAAAGCATAATTAAACCCTCGAAATAACATTTTTAGGCTTCACTTTCAATTCGAAGAAATTAATTTTTTCAGTTCCACTAGAGAAAAAACATAAAATTTTGGGGGAAGTTCACAGATTCATGTTGAAAAAAGAATACAGAATTAAAGATTTTGCAGCTTTAATTGGACAATTAGTCGCGGTCTGTCCTGCTGTCAAATATTGTTGGATGTATATCAAGCTTTCCGAACGAGAAAAGTGGTTAGCATTATCGAAAGTAGATAATAATTATAATAGAAAAATGGTGATTCCAAAGTACTTGAAAAATTATTTTTTGTGGTGGTTGAACAATTTAGAAGCAAGTAAATAGCAGAAAGAAGAAGCTCCTTTTATAAAAAAAATATTTACTGACGCATCGCTTAAGGGTTGGAGGGCGTGTTGTGGATCAGAAAAGACTCACGGTTTTTGGAATCAAAGAGATTCTCACATAAATTATTGGGAGTTAGTTGCCGCTTTTGGCGAACTGAAATCATTCGCAAAAGATCTGAAGGATTGCAGTATTTTACTCAGAATTGATAACACCACTGCCATATCCTGTATAAATAGAATGGGCAGTGTCCGGTATGAACATTTCGATAATATATGCAATGGTGTGAGGAGCGTAATATTAGAATTTTTACGTCATATATGAGTTCAAAGGAAAATGAAATTGATGACTTAGAGTCACGCTCACTACGGATAGATTCTGAGTAGTCATTAAGTGAAAAATTCATACGGAATATTTTTGTGCTATTTGATCACCCAGAAATAGACCTTTTTGCTTTCGAATAAAATACTAAATGCAAACGATATGTTTCTTGGAAACCCGATACGGGATCGGAAACTGTTGATGCATTTACGTTAATATGGTCCAATTTCAAGTTTTACGCTTTTCCACCATTTTCCATTGTATCTAGAGTACTAGGTGAAATCATCTGTGACAAAGCGAAAGGAATTGTTATTGTACCCAAATGGCCAAATCAACCATGGTGCCATAAATTTAATAAAATGCTAATTAAATCCGAAATTATTTTAGAGTCGGATAAACACTCAATTTCATCTCCTTCCAGCTTACCAGATCCGAACTACAAACACCTTACCCTGGCTGTAGGGATTTTTTCAGGCAAGCATTTTTAAGAAGAAATATTCCCGAAGCTAGAATTCCCATTCTTCTCTCTTCTATTTGTGAAAAAACTCTGAAGCAGTATGGTTCAGTTTTTAAGAAGTGGTGGAGTTATTGCAGTGCAGAGAAATTCAATCCGTTCAACTACGATTTCAAAAGCTTAATTGATTTCTTGAATAGTTAAGTAGATGAAGGCTTTTCATACATCTCAATGAATATACATAAATCAGCCTTGTCACCGGTAATAAGATTTCCGAGTGATGAAGATTATATTTTCAAACGGTTTTAAAAGGGCATTTATAATATGATACCTCATATGCCCAAATATTTAACTACTAGAGATCCCTCTCCAGTTCTGAGATATATGGAAGGCCTTCATCCACATGAGAATATTTCTTCAGAAAAACTTGTTCATAAACAAGTAGTTTCACTAGCCTTAATATCGGCTCATAGGATACAAACAATTTCATTAATTGAGATTAAAAATATCATTATCAAAAATACAGTTTTAGAAATTAAAATTTCAGATATAATCAAACATCAGGCAGAGATGAAAATCAACCGGTTCTCAGATTTTCTTTTTTTAGAGAGAAACGTCCACTTTGTGTTGCATCTCTAATATCTCATTATCTAGATAGAACTAACTTGTTAAGCCCTTAAAATGAAAAACGATTGATTATTACTACTGAGAAACCATTCAGGGCAGCTTCGACACAGACATTGAGCCGATATATAAAAAATGTATCAAGCTTGAGTGGCATTGACTGTAATATTTTTAAGGGCTATAGTACTCGACATACTGCAACATCTGCAGCGGCTCGAGCTGGTCTCGATATAGATGCAATTCGTAAAACCGCTGGTTGGACTGAAAATTCAGAAATATTCAATAGATTTCACAATAAACCTCTAGCAGACGATCCAACTGAATTTGCTGAAACTATTTTATCTATTAAAAATATGACTGAATAGTTAAGGTATAATATATGTATGTGGATATACATGGGTGCATACTCGTATATATAGTTTTCTTCCTTCTATACTTATAATAAATAATAATATACTCAAGAAATTTATTGTTCATATTTATATGTTATAGCTAGTTGAATTTCTCTTTTGTTTTCGTTTCATAAGTATATAATATTTTTTACATTTGTAGGTATGTTACATATATTCTTTCTATGCAAATAAATGATGGTGTTATTCAGATTAATAATCAGGTTTTCATTTCAATGTGTAAAAGTCCACAGTTTGTGTGTCTTCTATGACATATTTCTATAAACATCTACAGTATAAGCAAAAATGTTCGGAATATGAGCAAAGGATAATTGAAAGACTGTTCGACTTACCTGTAAGGAGGGACAATCCAAATTATCCGAGATCCCATTCCATTTTTGCTGCCCGCCCTAAGCTTCATGCCCAAATTACAATCTATTCACTCTTACTTTCACGCGATAATATAATGAAGTCCCTAGCAGGTCGAATACGAGTTTTTTCAGTTTTTGTGGTATTTCTTTAAACTTGTGAATCATCGCATGCTACGATATGACTACAATATAAGCAAAAATGTTTGGAATGTGAGCTCGGATAATTTAGATTGTCCCTCCTTACAGGTAAGTCGAACAATATTTCAATCATTAAAACATGTCAAATATATGAGTTAGCATTCTACATAAACTAATTCTATCAGCCAACTATCCCAATACATGTATTAATACCAGAAAACATGTAAAATAAATGTATATTATTATGGAAAAATTCATTTTGTGTGAAAACAGGTAGTATATGGAAATTGGAAAATTGGTTTCTTGGTGGAAATTTCATTACTTGTAACTAAAAGGTATGTTATTTGAAATAATTTTTATTGAACAATACAGAATGCCCAGGAAAAACTCATTCAAATGAGTAAAATATTCCTTCCACCAAACATGGTTTGTTGATTGAAATTTCAGAGTATATTCTACGAAAATAAGTGTACTGACGTGATTAAACAAATATGCGTACCATACGTTCCTTCAATGCAAAAAATAGGTCCGTATATTCGAAACAGAATTATTGAAGGAAAATCAAATTTCTCTCTCATCAAACATATTTCGTTGATAGAAAATCCAGAGTGTATTCCAGAAAAGCATATCTATTGACGTGTTTGGACAGATTTGCGTACCGTGCAAACAAAACAATGAATATATTCGAAACTGGATTATTCAAATGGAGTCAAATTTCTCATTCATCAAAAATAGATTGTTGATGAAAATTTCAAAGTCTATTCCTCAAAAGCACGTATTGTCTATTGATGTGCTCGAACAGATTTGCGTACCATACGTTCTTCCCTACAGAAAAAATAGTTCTGTATATTCGAAACTGAATCATGTAAATAAAGTCAAATTTCTCTCTCATCAAACATAGTCCTTGGATGAAAATTTTAGGGTGAATTCCTCAAAGCATGTCTATGCAAAAGAAAAGTTCCATATATAGGAAATTGAATTATTTAATTGGAGTCAGATTTCTCAATTATCAAAAATAGTTTGTTGATGGAAATTTCAGTGTATATACCTCAAAAGTATGTTTTTTGACGCGTTTTAACAGATTCGGGTTCCACATGTTTCATCGGTGCGAAGAAAAAATAGTCCCGTATATTCGAAACTGAATCATACAAATGATATTCAAATGTCCCTCTTATCCAACATAGTTCGTTGATGAAAATTTCAGAGTATATTCCTATGAAGCTTGTCTATTGACGTGTTCAAACGGATTTGCGTACCATACGTTCAATCGGTACGTGAAAAAATAGCCCCGTATATTCGAAACTGATCATACTAATTGAATCAAATTTTTCTCTAATCGAATATAGTTCGTTGATTAAAATTTCAGAGTATATTTCTCAAAAGCATATTTATGGACGTGTTCAAACAGATTTGCGTACCATTCGTTCCATCGGTGCGTGAAAAAATAGCCCCGTATATTTGAAACTGAATCATACTAATTGAATCAAATTTTTCTCTCATCGAACATAGTTCGTTGAATAAAATTTCAGAGTATATTCCTCAAAAGCATGTTTATGGACGTATTTGAACAGATTTGCGTATCATACGTTCCATCGGTGCGTGAAAAAATAGCCCCGTATATTCGAAAGTGAATCATACAAATAGAGTCAAGTTTCTTTTTCATCAAACATAGTTCGTTTTTGAGAATTTTTGAGTATATTTCTCAAGAGCATGTCTATTTACGTATTTGAACGGATTTGCGTACCATAGAATTCATCGGTGCGAAAAAAAATAGTCCCGTATATTCGAAGCTGATTCATACAAATGAAGTCGAATTTCTCACTTATCAAAAAAGTTTGTTGATGAAAATTTCAGATTTCATTTTTCGAAAGTGTGTCTATTGACGTACTTGAACAGATCTACGTAACATACTTTCCTTCCTACATATAATGAGAGGCCTTTTATGAAAGGAAATATTATAAGAATTTTTTTATATTTTGTTTACTGTTTTTGGATCAAAATGAAACCAGACAATTCTTCATAGACATCAGCCGCTGCCATGTGAAAACCAGTGAATTGAAAGTGCCAATACCGCAGAGTCCATATTGGGCATCGTTATCAGGACTAAGGGTCTCTAGCACAACTTCTAGTGTGTCTCTAGTATATTAATTGGGGAGTACATTCTGATTAAGGTATTCATTAGTAGGCACTGGAATGTTTTCGCATTTTGACGAAATATGATATAAAATCCCACTAATGTTGGAAGTGGTGGCAAATTTTCCAGAAATAACGGTTCTCGCTCATTGTTATGCCAAAGTTTTCCTGATCAGTTTTGTTAAGATGATGCGAAAACGCAAAACCCTTGCAACATTCATTCACGTACAATCAGGTGAATTTCTATGGAATGAGAATTTCATCATTTCCCTAAATAATCAGTTCAGCAAACATGCATACATATGCCTGTCAGATATGATATATCTGACAGGCTAGCCGTCCTTGTTCATCTTTCACTGCCTGAATCACTGTGCCTGCTGTTTCTGCGAGTGCATTGACTTCGGATGTGGTGGTTGAGCTAACTGGCCATCGGATGTCTGTTTACACGTAGCCCCGCTAGATACGCGAATGACAGAATCACTTGTGGTTCTTTCATTCCCAAACTGAATGCCATCCCAACGACGGCTTAATCCTGAGGTGTGTGTATCCTTGCCGAGAGGATGAATGACACTGAGCCTATCAGCTCTCTTTAACGGAGCTTTCGAGACACCGGATGCCCTCTCATCGTAGCAAGAATGATGGACAGCAAAATTAAAATTTTATTACTGACAATGAGTCTACAGGGGAGATGAATGTTATTAATGAGGGCTTGGAACCAACTTTTGTCACCAGCAATAGGCAAGAGGTATCAGATTCAATCATCAGCTTGCATTCTCTAAGTAACAAGTTATACCACTAAACTTTATCCTCCGACCCTTTTTGTTCAGACCATAGACATATTCTTTTCAATATTGAAACAGGTCTGAGACCAGTAGTGGAATATCGTGATTCAAAGCTCACTGACTGGAGCGGTTATAGAAACTCCCTCCAATCGCACTATGAGGACAGATTGTACTCACAGTTCTGATGATATGAATATAGTTGCGGAGCAATTCCGCGAAGCAGTGATCTCATCCTATCATGAGAACTGTCTACTGGGAATTAAAAGAGATAACCATAACTCTTCTTGGTGAAACAAAAGCCTTGAAAAATTGAGAAGAGAAGTTCGACGACTATTCAATCGAGCTGAAGAGTCAGGTAACTGGAAGCTTCATAAGACAAGTCTAACGACATACAACAAGAAAATTCAAAAGGCAAAACGGGAGGCTTCGAGAAATTTCTGTGAGAGTATCCCTGATGTACCTCGCAGCACAGGAATTCACAAGATTCTTTCTAGAGAACCGACTGCTGTAATTGAGTCGTAGAAACGACCCAATGGAACATTTACGACCTCTAGAAAATACAAGTTAGACTTTTGGAAAAAAAAACCACTTTCATAGAATCAATATTATTGATAATAACAGAACTTCACCTTTTGAGGGCGCCAACCACCCAAAAAAAGCGATCGGAAAGTCTTCAAGACGTTTATCAGACCACCGGCAGTTGAATGGGCTAACAAGTCATTCCAGCTCTTCTGCAAAACGGACTGGCAATAATCTTACCCATTCTCATAAAATTGTATAGAGCTAGTCAGATGTGGAACTACATACCACTCAGTTGGTTGGCAGCAAGAGTGGTATCTAAAGTGGTTCGAAATGACCTACATCTCAAATCGGTACGACCAATTAGCCCTACATCCTTCCTATTGAAATGACTTGAAAAGAACTGGACAGACACATCAGGAAGGCTGCTTTATATGTAGCCCCCTGAATATCCACCAGTATGCATATCAACCAGCAAATCGACAGATTCAGCATTGAGCAATCTTGTAGGGAAAATTTCGCAATTTCTTGACAACAAGGAGATTGCGAACTTCGTGAGAATTATAAAATTTTTTCATAAACGAATGGTGGGTGTTGAAATTTTCGTTATCGAATATGATTAACCTGGTCGAGATTCATGTCTGGGAGACTCGACCTGTAAAAATTTCTGCCGCCTGCAAAATGTATTTTAGAATGTACGGGACTATTTTTTCATTCTCCGATGGAACGAATGGTTGGCAAATCTGTTTGAACACGTCAATAGACATGCTTTTGAGGAATATACTCTAAATTTTCATAAACGAACTATGGTTGATAAGAAAGAAATTCGACTTTTTGAATGATTCAGTTTCGAATATACGGGGCTATTTTTTCACGCATCGATGGAACTCATGGTACGCAAATCTGTTCAAACAAATCAATAGACATGCTTTTCAGGAATATGCTCTGGAATTTTCAACAAACTATGTTTGATATGTGAGAAATTTGACTTTATTTGAATAATTCAGTTTCGAATATATGGAACTTTTTTGTACTTAGGGAACGCATGGTACACAAATTTGTTATGGCACATCAAAAGGCATGCTTTTGAGAAATATAATTTCGGATTTCCATCAACGAACTATTTTTGATAGGTGAGAAATTTGATTTCATTCGAATAATCCAGTTTCGAATATATGGATCATTTTTTTGCATGGAAGGAATGTATGGTATGCAAATATCGATAGACATGCTTTGAAGGAAAAAACTCCGAAATTTCCGTCAAGGAACTATGTTTGATAAGAGAAAAATTTGACTTTTTTTCAATATTTCTGTTTCGAATATACGGAACTATTTCTTTACTCGGAAGGAACGTATGGTACGCAAATCTGTTCAAACATGTCAGTACACATACTCCCGTAGAATATACTGTGAAATTTTTTATCAACAAACCATTTTTGATAAATGAGAAATTTGACTTTTTTTGATTGATTGAGTAACGAATATATGGAACTATTGTTTTTTTTGCACCTTAGGAACGTATGGTAGGGAAATTTGTTCAAACACGTCAGTAGACAAACTTTCGAGGAATATACTCTGAAATTCTCATCAAAAAACTTTTTTTGATGAAGGAGAAATTTTACATTTTTATATGAGTCTTTCCTGGATATTCGTTGTTGTTCCACGCACGACATTTCAAATAATATACTTTTGAGTTACAAGTCATAAAATTTCCACCAAGAAATCAATTTTCTATTTTCTATATACTACCAGTTTTCGTATGAATGAATTTTCACAATGAATTGTATTGTTATTCTACATGTTTTCTGATATTGATGCATGTATTGGGATAGTTGACTGATAGAATGAATTTATGTAGAATGCGGACTAATTTATTCGACATGTTACAATAATATATCGTATTTTGATATAATAACATCGAAATACAGGTAAAATTCTTATTATTTGCAATCTGACAACACTGTTCAAAAATTTCATTCTAAACCCTCTTCGATTGTCCCTTGTCATAATCTGTGGATGAGGTGTTGTGGGTAGCTTCATACTAATGTTATTTGTCACTTATAGTAAGTGAGTTACCAAACCCTTGATTTCATCTATTGTGCTAATTACTCTTGTTTAATTCCCATCTCACAGGTTACTAACCCTTCATTATTATGTTAAATTGTGGAATCCACCGTGCGTCATTCATCACCGACATGAATGGAATTTAATATCAGCCTCATATACGTATCACATACGAAACTCATCGTCCAGAGTTCTAATTAAGAGGAATTGTGGCTCCCAGCAACACACAACGTGACTTAAGCCACACTCATATCTGCAGGTCTTATTGTTCACGAAACAATGAGAATGCAAGAGATGTTTTCCTCCGATATATTCAGAATTCGTTTTTTCACTGGCACTTCATAGAACCTATTATTTCGCACGTTTATGCAATATTTCTGAAAGTTATATTTTGAGTGCATGAAATGGTGGAAAATCATATTTTATAAATTAAGGTAAATGAGGAAGACTTTCAACTTCTGGCTCCATTGCGTCTATTTCTTTGAAATTTTCTGTTCTTTTTTAAGAGACCGGTAAAAATATTTCTCTGTATACTCCATGGAGAAGTCTGATTTTCATTTCCAAAATGATGGAAAACATCTCAGTACCATTTCCACAATATCAACGTTCCTTGGGTTGATAAATACCAATTTTGAGCGTTGTATAAACGTAAAATAACCTGAAACAGCTAAGTTTTGGAAAGTACGTACAACGTATGATAGAAATTTAAAGTATGAAGAATAGTGTCTTGATAACATCCTGGAGAATAATTACGCACTTTTCATTGAACTGATATCACTACTTTTCACTACATATGAATATTTATCCATATTATACACAACTTTGCGATGCGAACAATTTTTTAACGTTATCAAACCAGCCGCGCTACAGACCTTCATATCTGATCGATGCAAAAAATTCTCGCACTCTGGATAATATATCAAGCATGTCGGATGAAAACTTGACACCTCAGGTCCAATTCATGTACTTTTCCCAGAGACCGGAGAGTTGTAGACTGCTGAGTCAAAAGTGCTTTCGAAACAATGAGTCTAAATGAATTATGAATGGATTGATAGTTTTCAAATATGAGCTTCAATACTATTCTTGTGTAATCTATAGCAAACAATATTGGGAAAATATATTTCTATTCAAATATGGATTTTATAATTAATACTTACAACTAGCTGATCATTTTTAGAAACAAACAACACATCTCTTGAAATAATTTGTTTGATATTCGTGGTTGCCATTTGTTAGAAAAATCTTGTTCATATTATTTTCAGATCAATTATCATTTCATTTATCAATCATCAGGTCGAAACTGAAAATATGAGCTTTTGGGCTTCATGTAATTATCTCTCGCTTAGAATATAAAATCATCATTATTTCATTAGGATTATCATTGGGAACTGGAAAAGTTTCAGAATAATCTGCTATCCTGATGTAATAAACTGTTGACTGATAAAGTCATAGTAGATAAGTTCAGCTTGTTGAGGATGGTAGAACACGTGTCAGGTTCAATGACAAACAATGAAAACCTGATTCAGGCTGCGTCATGCAAAGGCCATATGCTCTGTCGTTTCATCATATTCTACATAGAAACAACACGCTCTCACAAACCCAGTCTTTTCATATAAAGAATCAGACGACAGTGAACTGTTGATAGATTTGTCAGACAACATAGGTTATCTCTGTTGTAGTCTGACAATTGTATGATGACCTTCTACTAAGGATGTGAGAATGTCCATTGGTGAATTTTGGAGTTTGAAACTCTTCTTGTAGTGTTCAGGTATTTAGTGTTTGTGATGAATGTAGTAATGAAAATCCAAAAGTGAATAAACTGAATATGCCAACATCCATTCATTGCCTGCTCCTCTCATAAGTCTGTTAGTGAGTATTAACGATATCCATCTGATAAATAGGATGTAATTCACCTATGAAATCTATATGTATATAGAGACAAACAGAAGCCATCTATATACTGACCATATTTTGTCAAAGTACTTGTATATAATGTACTCACTGAAAATAATTTTCTAATTGGGATAGACCCAGATGGAAATAAAAATATTGAAGACTTTTTCAATGCCAAAACTGATGTAATATATTGATCACTCACCAACAACTGTCAATGTCATAGTTGAACCGATGGGAGGCGTAGTTCCTATTTGGCATTCATAAATACCACTATCCCTCCGCTGAGGGTATCGCACTTGCAGTGTCCAATCTTCTGTCATTGGATTGTGGATACTGATGAATCTCTGATCAGAAGTATAAGTGGACCGACCAACTGTTAGCAGGTGTAGGTCCCTATGTCGTATCCAGGAAACCTAGAAAAATCACTATATGACAATAGGTTGAATCACTCAATTTGATTTAATTCGGTAATCATTTCAAACTTTTCAGAATTGTCCTTTAAAGCAATGTGAAGTTAATATACCTATCTTGCAAGTTTTGGAAAAATTCGACATATCTTCAATGTTTTAATGGAAGTATTTTGGGTAATTTTGAATTTGATTTCATATAGTTATCATTTTCTGACATAATGGTTGTATATTTATTTCACGGGCAAAGTATTAGGAACTGAATCGATTGTTGAGAAATATACTAAAACTGTCAAATCGTGCTGTTGACTGAAGATGAATGCAGTGGTTGTAACTGTAGAATCAGATCTGATTGAACAATTTATCTACACAACATCGCCTCTTCAATTTCGCGATTTTCAAAATCCCGCTTCATATTCATTTCGGAAAAAATAGATTGACTTATATTATAATACAATAGGCATTCTGCCTGATTCAGTGAGTTTCAGATATTTAACAAACTCGTATTCAGTACGTATTCAATACGTACTGAATACGTACTGAATAGTTAAATATATGTTACGGTTTTCTCAACTGTCTCAGAATGAGATATTACTAGAATACCCCGGGTTGCACTTGGGGCAACGAAGAACTCAAAAGTGGCATCAAGTCTAGTAGTCTACAAATGCCATGAAGAATTGGGATAACTGGCGGAAAGATAAAATCGACTCCATAATGGGTTTTAGAATATTCAGGTATCACAGAGACAACTGAAAAACAAACTCATCTGTTTTTCAGTTGTCTCTGTGATACCTGAGTATCACAGAGACAACACAAAAGTGTTGCTTCTTTCGGAAATATGCTCGGACAAGTTGATTAGTATTTTGAATTGTTTTTATTCTGATACAAAAATAATTATACAGTATGTCTCAAATATGAGATATGATGTCATCGATAATGTTTTTTCAATGACAACCCTATTTCTTTAATGACTTTTATTAAAGGGTTAAACAAGTTGCACATGCCTGCCAAATTTCAAATTTTTACTCCTTGTCCTTTAAAATATATGTAACAGATAATATTCAATTCAAAAGCTTTCTTGGTTTGGTATTGCTTCGAATGTTTTACATTTCAAATATTTCCCAAAATCGCATATATCTTGCCAGGGGTGTATTTTACGTATAGGACATTCTTCATGAATTTGATATCTTTTGTTTCGTAGTATTCAAAAATAATGGAATAATGTATGGTTCCCATTTGAAAAAATCGTGTTTCATCAGTTTTCTCGATGTTATGTTTTAGGTAGAAATTTCGATCACCCTGTAAATTATTTTCGAAAATTCGATGAACCTATCAAATTTTTCAAAAAAAAATTAATATCTCGAAAACTAACAAATTTAAGTTTGGGCATTGTTTTATAAAGTGGGCCTGGAATGTGCTGGGATATTAAAAAATGTGATAAAATACAGAGTGTTCTATTCGAAATAAAGTAGTTGCCCTCAATTTCCGGTATGACGAAAAAAGAAACCCACTATCAAAAAATTTCAAGTTTTTATTTTGAATCGTTCTTCATATATTCCTAACGAATGCTCGTCGTGGAAGACCCTGTATATATACAGCCCCTGAAGCAGCTAAGCACCTGTGTGAGTACCAAAATCTTCGAAACGAAAGCACATTGGGCAGTGAGTCTATAACAAACATACAGTACTGGGAAACCACACAGGAAGACTTTCATGAATGAACCATTCAAGGACAGGATTGGAGAACTACTTAGCAAAATAGGGTGAAATAACAGAGACTTTAGCTGCATATTTCATGCGTGGGACAAACAATCTATGGTCAACCCAACTTATGTCCAGAAATTGATGGCAAACATCCAGTAAGGTACCTGTACAAACAAGGAACTAGGAACAAGGAACAACTCTGCTGGAATAGACGTCATGTAAAAACTAGAGGAAAACGTAATAATCTCATGGGGTAATTTCGAAATTTTTTGAAAACTTGAAGGAAATGGACAAGTGAAAGTAGTCGAGAAATACAACTCATATTTGAAATCTATATGCACAGTAGTCCCATATAGAGATAACAAATCGATGTAGTTCATATCATCATAGTAAGATTTAGTTGTCTTCGGTGATAATAACGTCATTTGGAATGAGATCGAATGTATGTATGTAGTATATAATGTCCAAAATCTGTTTTTTCGTTAATCAGCTGTCGCCCCCGTACGAACGACATTTAATTAGTTCCTTGATTATGTATTCAGTTTCTGTAAAAGTGAGTATTCAATTTTATGAATGTACTTGATTTCTATCCATTCCCCAAATATCAGAAAATATTCATTATTCATGGATATGTCCAGATGATACAAAAATTAATATTTTTTCCAAATGATGAATAATGCTGAATTTCCATTCGTAAATTCAACTTTGTTTTACTGAAGAGAAAGTATCACAATTTTTGAATAGAAGATAAACCAAGTGGTAGTAGAAATAATTTGAAAATGAATCGTCAGAAAATGATCTATGTAGAGAAAAAATTTAAGTCAAAATAAAGACGACGAAATAATAATGATAGTAAAAATAAGATCGAATTTGCTAAGAAACTGGCGTGAGCAATTTTGATAAACAAAAGTGGGCTACCAATGACAATATACTCACATCTCTACGAAGATAACCTCATCAAGCAGAATCTGTACAGAAAGTTAACATTGGACATTAGCGTATCAGAAGAGAAAATACGAGTATTTGCAGTATGGAACAGTTCAATGTTGTTATGCAAAAAATTTATGGACTTCCATATTCAATTGCTAATCCGAGGTTGTTACTATCAATTATTATCCCAAAATAATATTACCGGTTTTTTTTTTCAATAAATAATCAGAAAAATTCATCAAAAATACAATTCAGTAGTCCCAATATATAAAACATACTCATATATTTTCCCAAACATTCTTCACATATTCATGCGACAGATGAATAACATTTTCAGTAGTATTATGTATTCTGAAATCCTACACTGAATCTTATCAATGATATGACATTTTCATCGAATTTTAGATAAACTCGTTATTTGATTTCTCATTTCGGTATTTCATTTGCGTTTTCTATTTTACTTATTCGACTTGATCTCCAAACAGATTATGGATTCAGAGATTGCATTTGGTAGAATGATACGTCGAATGGAAAAAAGGAACAGGAATAAAACCATTTTCTTCGCATATTTTTGTATTACTGCAGATAAGTACTTTCATTTGAACTCTATTTTAAAACTACAGTTTTTTCATTTCTCACTGTTTTCTAGGTGTACAATCTTTCATAATGTGGAAAATGAACGAATATTATGTATTCGAATAAATCAGTTGAACTTTAATTCAAAACTACAGTTTTCTCATTTCTCACCGTTTTCTAGGTGTATACCCTTCCATAATGTGGAAATTCAACGGGGCTAAATCAATAGAGAATCTGCTGAAGTACGATAAACGGCAAATTGAAAAGTTCACATCAAAAAGTTACTGCGTGATATAAACCACTGAAGAGTCCAATGAGTCAGTAATTTGTATCCATAAATTATGCCTTCAAATGGAATACTCAATTCAAAACAATGAAATATCAATATTCAGTTTTTTCTGATCGTCGATGTTTCAAAGAACAATACTTTTCCATTTTCAAAACCCAAATATTCACGTGAAAACTTGAACCACAATTGTAAATAGCTATATTTTTTCCAACACACATCAAAATAATAAAATGTTCTGATGTAATATGGGAGAGTCTATATGAATACATATACAGTATTTTTTTTATTCCAGTGTAGGTTTATATTTCCGTTTTCAACTTTCAACCTTAGCAAGTACAATCAGGTATGATTCACCTACATTTACCAGACGATTTCAAAATATGCTCTGTTATTTCCAATTCGGTTATTTCACGATTTTTTCTCACGTCAATGGTTCTTGAGGTTTTACGTAAATAACTTCTTTCTTTTACAACCGTATTTTCGAGATCAGTTTGAGTCAAAAGATATGTCGGAATTATCTGTACTATGAATTTTCTTCCGATAAACACTCGAATCAAGAGTATTGATCGATTTTTTCATTATAACATTGAGAAAAGAAAGTTGATAATGAACTTACTTTCCTTACATAAAACTCATCGTGGATTCTTTTGAAGTCAAATAATTCGAGAAAGCATTGATGAAATCTAGATTATGATCCCAGATAACGAATACATTATTAACATATCTCCACATTATCTTTGGGTCATTTCAGTAAGTTTCGATGAATATATATTTTCTCATCCTCAAAATACTTCATTTTTGTGTTACTTAGAATCATTGACAACAATGAGCTCGTTGCCATTCCAAATTCTTGTTGATGAAAATCCTCTTTGAACTGGGCATATGTTTCATCGATACATGAATTCAGAAGCTCCAAAATATTTTCCTGTTGTATTTTTCAGATAAATATCAGTTCTTTATTCAGTTTCATCAACCGAAACATTGGTAAACAAACTCATAACATCTAAACTAACCAGAAAGTCTCTGTTTCGAGTTTGTATTTCATTAGGTTTTCCAATGAAATCAAAAAATGTCTTTTTGAAATTGCTTTTCATTCCAGACAAAGATTTTAAAATTTGACAAAGATATTCCGGAAGTGTTCGACACGAAGAGCCTATTGAACTGTTAACTGGTCTCAGAGAACAATTTTGTTTGGGTATTTTCGATGAACAATAACATGTAGAGGTTTACTATAGTGAGAAATGAGTCGACCAATTTTTTTTTGGAGAATGTTTTTGTGTTTGGCTAGAGTCCTATATATTGTCTATTCCACCGATTCGGTTGGATTTTCTTTCAGGTTCTTGTGGACATACATAGTTGTAATGATGAAATCTCTATTATGTACTTCATGTATCGTTCCAAAAATCAATTGGGTGGATTTCTTTCCTTATTCCTGGAAAACATCATAACTGCATGGACTCCAATATTGCAATCCTAGGAGATTTGAATGTATATGCCGAAATCATTTGATGATTACCCAATAAAAAAGAGTAAAACGAAAATTGATACCAAGAACCCTCACTGAAATATTAGAAATCTCAAAGAATTTGCATATGTTCTTCTAACAGGTAATGAGTGTATTTCAAACAGCTATGTAGAAGTGGATCGTACCTGGTTGCCATTGCAGAGGCGAGAGAGAAAACGTATATAAAGTCATGTAGACTATCGCATATTACGTCAGGACGTTTCATTCTTCCGTTGTGTGTTGGAAAAATGAAGGTATTATAATTAAGTCAAAAGTTTTCAAGAGAATTATGGGATTTCGAAAACGAAAAAGGATTGTTTTCTGAAACATCGAAGAAAGACAGGTGAGGGTTTTTTTATTGATCATTCAATTTCTTGAAAGAATTTATGATAATGACAGACAGTTTTTCAAAAATCTACACAACAACCACCTGATTATCCTCCCAGCAGACAGTGGAAACGCCACAGTTATTCTTAACACCTCTAAATACGTTGATAAAATGATAAAATGATTACACTACTCGATTTTTTGGTATATCAACCCACTAATATGGACCCAAAGAACTATCTTGAGAAGAAAACCAAGAACCACATCAACAACTCCAATCTCCCTATCGAAACTGAAAAAGTCCTCATCCCCAGAAAAAAAATCCACTCGTACACCATATACGGTCCCCAAAAAATACACAAACCCAATGTTCTCCCTCAAATTATTGTCAGTGTTTTCTGTTCTCCAACACGAAACTTTGCTGAACACTTTGCAAACACTCTCTAACCCCTTGCAGAAGAGTCCTCATCATACGTATGAAATTCGTTTCACTCCATCGAAATCCTCAAAAACTTCAATGTTCAACAGACTGACATCCTTGCGAGTTTCGACGAAGTGTCTCTATTCACAAATATTCCCATATCAGATGCATTGAACATTCTCGAAACGAAACACCAAATTTCCAAAGGCACATACTTTCTCTTTCAAAGTACCTCCTCCAAACAAATGAAGGGGTTCTTCTTTTCCACCGGTCCCTGCAAACGTTTTCATTGGAGACTTCGAAACCAAGACTATTGACACGTTCGTCCACAAACCCTTTTGCTGGTTCAGTTACGTAGAAGATGTTTTCGTCATATGGCCCCCACGGCTTCGAAACCCTCTATAATTTTTTTGACCACCTCAACAACTTCTACCTAAATATGAAGTTCATAATGAAAATCGAAACCAATAACTCCCTTCCATTCCTAAATGTCCTCATCACAAAATACAATAACTCCTTCAGCCACACGGTCTACAGGAAACCAACATATACAAACTAATGCCTCAACGCACACTTTCACCATCATCCAACACAAACCAACTCCATTTTGAATCATCTCATCCACAGATCAATCAACCTCATAGACCTCCACGAGAACACAAGAACCGGCTCAACTCAAATCAGCCCTTTTTCAAAATGGATTTACAGACCATAAGATTGATAGATCCATCCGTCGTCAAAAAAACTACTTTCACCGCCAATAATCAAATTTCCACATTTCTTCGTTCCCCAAAGGACAGAATTGTCAATGAGTCCCGAAGTATACCGGGTATTTCTCTAAGATGGCTCACCCCTATAACTTTTTTATTATTGAAGATAGAAAAACGAAATTTGGGGGTTGTGTATTATAGTACAATTTACATTTATTGACAGACATACTTTCTCTGCCGTACTTCCAGTTTGACCGGAAATGACCCCAACTTTCGATTAGATAAGACATTCTATATATTTTTACATATTTCGATCAAGAATAATATTCTGAATACAACAGTTTTTCATTTGTCAATATTTGATGAATGAAATCATTTTTATTACAATTTTAATTTTTTGATCTAGAATGTATCGTGTAAATCGCTTCATTCATTCTTGATCAAGTGACATGGGAAAACTACGACTGTGAGGCTTGTGACTTCACAGTCGTTTTAAGAATTATTTCACAGTCGCAAATATGAATTTTTCCAGTTAACTTGATTTTTTGAATGGAAAGGGGGTGGCTTGTCGGCATTTTGTGAAAGATTATTTTTTCAAGAATAATTTGATGTCACACAATTTCACTCTATTTTCTCTATTTTTCTGAATAATAGCAAGAAAGTCGCAAATTAGCCAACAAGTTTATAAATTTTCAAAATGAAATTACCTCAAAGGACAATTTTGCCTACAGATAGACAGGTTATGGAGACGGTGTCCACAGTAGTGGCCAAACCGAAAGTAAATTCACACAGGCTGTTTAGCCACCCTGTGTCACATACGGAACGGATTGTGTCGCATCATTGCCAACCCGATCCCAGAGTTAAGCGTGCTCTGATGAAGGACAAGCTTTCCGAAACATGTGATGTTTCGAAAGTAAAGTGGAGAGTTTCCGAAACTTAGGAGAAGTTCGGAATGGGTCGCCGTCGGACGTTTAACGCAGAAATGTGGAGAGAGAAAGTTTCTAGAACCACAATAATTTGCCGGCGGGCATTAAATGCAGAAGCGAGGGGGTAGTCCAACACGGAATGTTAGAAGGACAGGTCGTCCGACGTCAGGCATCGCAATGCCCTCGAGAGGCAGCCTTTAGAGGTACTCGGGAGAGTTGGGATGTAGCACGCGCCGGAGCTAACTACATCTCGAACGAGCCGGAAACTGGCGCCCTAGTGAAAAAACTAGAGGGTGATGGTAGGCCAGAGGGGATCCCAAAAGTGGAGAGGCTTTGGGGATACCCTCATGGCGGGGCCAGTTCCTGAACCAAATAGAAATGTACAATAAGTTAGCCAAAGCAATGCAACCTACCGCTATACCCTGGCATGAGCTGGGCCTCGAAATCCTTGAGGCTTAGGTCTGGGAGGCCAGGAGGCCGTTACAGTGTAGAGGTTTGGTAGAAAGGGAAAGCGGAGCTTCGTGGCACGCGCTCCCCAATACAAACCCCTACGTAGGATAATATCTTATATGATAATCTCATTTGAGGTATGTCTAGATATATTCCTAGGTATTTTGTTGCAGTTACAGAATCTAATTTTGATATTTTGCCATCTATATCCATTTCTAGTTAATAAAAAGGAGGGACTCCAGATTTGTTACAACTGAAAGAAATAACGTTGGTTTTTTTCAAAATTGACTGTTGATAGTTTGTTATCAAACCAGTTTTTAATAAATTTGAAATCTATTTCTGCAGTATTTTTCAATTCCTGCCATGTTGGAGCCTGATGAAAGATAACAGTGATATCAGCATATCCTATGATGTCCCCTTCACTAGCTATTGAAAACAGTTTATTTACATATGGATTGAATAACACTGTACCCAGAACTGTGCCTTGCGGTATTCCATACCCAATGATTTTTAAATCGCTTGAGTCATCACCAATTTTCAATTTTTGTGTTCTTTTATTTAAATAGCTCTCCATGACATCATAACAGTTTCCTCTCATTTCTATTTTTTTAGGCATATCTAAGAGTAGTTTATGGCTGACTGTATCAAATGCTTTTTTCAAATCAATTAATAAACATAGACATAGGCATTCCAGAGTTTGGTGTATTTTCTCCATGATGTATAGGATAGCGTCTTCAGTGAAGATTTGTTCTCTAAAGCTGAATTGTCTGGGAGAAAGAAGTTCAACTTCGTTTATAAAAGATAAAAGTCTTTTTTTCAATAATTTTTCAAAAACTTTTGCTAGGTTAGTTATCAGTGGAATTCGTCTATAATTGGTAACGATGTTTTTGTCCCCACTTTTGTGTATCGGAATGACGACTGAGTTTTTGAAAAAAGTTGGCTGTATTCTCTTATCTAGACATTGATTTGAAATATGAGTGAGAGGAATAGCGATATTATCTGCGATTTGTTCAAGTGCTTCAGCTCGAATTTTATCTTCACCTACGGATTTTTTGTTTTTCAAGTCATTAATAAGGTCCTTCAATTCATTCGCGTCGGTAGAACGGATAACTATTGAATTGATCAGTCTTGTTGAGTTTGTTTTGAAATTTAGGTTCCTTATGATTTGTTCAGCAAGTTTTTCACCTGTCTCAATGAATATTTTATTGAATTCGTTTGCAATTCCGCTCTTTTCATTTAATGACTCACCTTTGTCATTTTTTATACTGTGAATTTGTTTTTCCGATTGTTTTTTACTACTGATGTTCTGCACTGTATTCCAAAGTTCTTTTTCATTTCCTGAGTTATTTTTGATTTGTTTTCTATAGTAGTCGCGTTTAGTTCTATTTATTAAATTGGTGAGTTTATTTTTATATTTTTTATAATATTGTTTCAATTGTTCGTTGTGTGGGTTGTTGATTAGTTTCGCAAATAAACTGTTTTTAGTATCGATGGATTTCAATAGAGTATTCGTCAGAAATGGTGCAAATTTTGTGTTCTTTCTAGAGCATTTTTTGTTCTCAGTACATTTTATGATACCGTTTGTCAGAACATCAATGAGTTTCTCCATAGCAGAATTTGGATCATCTGTTGAGTACACCGACTGCCAGATTTCAGGGTGTAATGTATTATTCAAATTTCCTACATTTTTATATTTTTTATATCTCATTTCGATCTTTTTTTTGGAATTCTGTTGTCCATTACAATTTGTAGTATGGTTGTCAAATGATTGGTAATATTGCTTTTCAGAACAATTGGTATTGTCATGTTGATAAAAATGTGGTCATGACATGATATCTGGTCATTATATGTTTATTCTTGTGGGATCATTAATACTCGATATGTACCCAAGTTCATACAATATATTGAGATATTCGGTTGTGTTGTCGTCTTCCTCTGAAAGGTTTATATTCATATCGCCTATGAAGAGACAATAATCATATTTCTCAATTTCAATATTTTCAAAATATCTCACTAAAATTTGGGTAAATTCATTTATATTCATTGAAGGTGATCAGTAGCAGCTAGTGATAAATATATCGTTTTTGTTTCCAATTTTAATTTTTGTATTGAGAAATTTAATTCTTTCTATCGTGACAATTTCGATATCAAACTCGTAATCTTCTTCAATAAACATTATTACTTCATCATTTTGATTGCATTCACCTTTGTTATGAATTAATTTGTACCCTGGTATGCAATATATATTAAGGTCAACTAATTTTCAAGTCTCAGTTAATATCACGCAATCAAATTCGGAGTTTATTTCATCAAACTTTATTTTTAGATTATCCATATTTCCATTCAAACTGAAGATATTATCATGTATGATTTTGAAATTGTAATTTTTTTCGTTCTGTTTGAAAATATTTTTGCATTCCTCAGGTGTATTGAGTAAACGTTTTGATAGAGTCTATTTCAAAATTTCTCATGTATTAATCCATTGAGAGAGTTCAAAACTGAATCATGAATAGTAAGAAAAGAAAGAAAATAAATGAAATAATAAATAGAAAATACAATGCATAATAGAAAGTACCTGTGAAATAATGTATCTGTTATTTTTTCTGTGTTCTCAGTGTCCGGGTTGTAGTCATCTCTTTTTTGGGTTTGTCGTTTATTGACAGTTGGCAGGTTTTGATCGATTGTACTTTCTGTTTTCTTTCTCAATTCTTCCGTGATTCCTGTGATTGGATTCTTCTGCTATT
>WOGR01000381.1:0-26497 GCA_015342045.1 Leptinotarsa lineolata | reverse complement strand
TGCGGTCACTGCGATAGATTTCATAGTTATCAGGAAAGAGTTCACTAGATTTAACATCAGGTTTCAACCAAGTTTAACGTTAGGATAAAAAATGTCTATCTTACTATTTGGTCCTCTTAAATTCTGATAATAAGTGGATATTGTATAATTTGTCAAACTGTTGGGCTCAGTCCGTTCAACGAAACCACTCTAGGTATAATATTGAAGTACTTTATCTTGCACTTGTCACCACCAGAGTTGATTTTGTGCAATAGTTCTTGCTTAATTTTTTTATAGTACTCAGTTTGCCTCTTGGTACGACCTGTGGAAAAGTTGATATTTTTAAGGTATGGTTTTGATATAACTAATTTTGAGTTTTTCACAACTTTTACAACTATGTCCTCTCTATCATGAACTACTTTGATGGGAGATATCTTTGAGTCAGAGTAGACACCTACTTTGAATGGTTTAATATTGGTAGTTGATAAATCCGGTGATATAGTACTCAGGATCTCCGAGACAGTATTTTTGCCAGAAAGTATTCATTCACTTGCTGGTAGTTGTTTGCTGAGTTCCGAAACGTTGTAAATCATGATATTTATTGTTCTTGCGTTTCTGCCGTTCACTTACTTCAGAAATAATTTCCTCAAACTCCATGCTCTGTGAGTTGCTCTTATATAAATTTCAAATTTTTTTCTTCTCAATCACTACCTGCTCACTGAATGGATATGAAACAAAACTCTTTTTAACGAAAGATATCCAAATTGTAATGTAAATCACATACTTGATTTGGTGAAAAAGTTTTACGAAACTGGTTCAGTGTCGATTGAAAAAGGAAAAAATCCCAGAGTACTAAATGAAGCAGCACAAATTGAATTTTTGGGAACAATTTGCTGCAGAGCCAACGAGCTCCTTACGATCAGTATCAGAATAGACGAAAATATCACGCGAGACTGTAAGAAAAAACATTGAAAACGCATAAATTTCATCCTTATAAAATGCAGATTTTTCAAGAGCCCCACGAGGATGTGAAATCATGTCTCGAGTCAATCCCTTATCTTCTGTTAAACATCTGTTTCAGCGAAGAATGTTCATTTTTTCTGAATGGCAATAATTATAGACAAAATTGTTGCTATTGAAGTGACGGGAAAGGCATACACAACACCCACAAAAAGTTATTGTTTGGGCTGGTATTCTTGGAAATGCCATTATTTGATCCATTATTTCTGGAAAAAAACTTAACTGGCAATCTGTACTTTGAAATTCTTGAAGAGACTTTCGATCCTTTTATAACTCACGAGCTGGAAACTCAAATGGATGCAGAAGGTAATGACCTTTTGCATGAGGATCTGTTACATTTCCAGCAGGACTGTGCTCCACCTCATTATTTTATTTCCATCCGACAGTGGTTAAACGAGAGACTTTCGGATACATGGAATGGCAGAAAGGGAGCAGTTGAATGGCCTCCTAGATAACTGGATCTAACACTCTTAAATTTCTTTCTTTAAAGGAATTTCAGATCCGTTGTTTATTAAACACAACTTTCCGATGTTGAAGAAATTAAAAGACGACTCACAGCAGCATACCAGTCAATTCCTAGTGGAATTTTTCGTAATGTTAAAGGGGAGTTCGAAAACAGACTTTATTACTGTTTAGAGCAAAATGGACGACACTTTGAACAGTTTATAAGATAAGCGTAGGTAGATTTCATGTTTGAAATGTCTTTCTCGTAAATTAAATTTTATTTTGTAAAAGGACAATAACCAACAAATAAAAAATCCCACGCGTAATACATTATTCCTGTCTTTGAAGGGTTGGATCAGTGCCACCTACTCTTCTAACCATTTTTATTAAAAGGAGTCAATACGATAATGCATCTCAGAACAGGCAAATTCTAATTACCTGTGTAAATTAGGAGCGCTATTTTTAAAAATCTGCTCATAAAAAAATAAAATATCAGGGTATCATTGGAAGCAGAATTGAACGCCAATCAAAATGATGTGCCACTTGACACCCCTTCTTATTTGAGATTGTAAGGTTTAATACATGCAGTCGAGCCGTGTTGAAATTAATCGAGACCCAGGCACTTTGTTGTTTGGGTAGGATCTTTTCTGCATTAATGAGAGGTAATACCTCGAAACCAGTCTGTACTCAAATAAGTTCAGCACGGTCCTGCTGCTGGATGACCAAGAAATATCTGCGAGAATAATCTTTGTGAGGTATCTTGCGTGAATATCTGTCGGATATAATTCAATATTCAGCGTGGTATTAGCCAGGAAAGTAGTTTGTTTTCCGGCACGAATTCACCAGAACCTACTGTGTAGTTAGCTGGGAAAATGAATATTTCGAGATTTTATTTCGTAATATTCATTTTATGACTATAAATAATAATACACTTTTATCCAATTACTATCAAAGAGTATATAGAGAGGCAATAGAAATTCAAAAACACAGGGTTAATTCCAATAGAAAATAAGAGGGAATGAACATCAATGAGGTCTGGCTACTTGTCCTTAGAGGTACTCAAACAACGATGCTCAAATACGAGCATCGTAATAAATGCGTTCGGAACAACGGGAGTACCTACTCAGACCCTGCGAGCGTTACCACATCGAAGGAGACGAAACGACAGGAAAACCCGGAAATATCTTTCACACAGTTATCTCCAGCCGTGATAGTTTACATTTTTTGATCGAAATAAATTATTTACAAAGATTCATAAGTCATGCGTAGGAAATACTTCCAGTACAAAATGAATAGAAAGAAGTGATTTTCGTATAATTCAAAGTTGGTGTGAAGGTAGTTTTCCTCCATTATGTATATAAAAGTAACTTCTGTGCATCACTTACAAATCAATGTGAAAAATATCTTTCGAACACAATTGCTTTATTCCTTCGTTCAGGAGTTTCCAACCTTTTTTTATAAATATAGAGAGATAGAAAGCCAAAAAACTTCTTTCTCAAAAATTATTCCCTTCTGAAAAATATACCCCTTTCACTTTGAACAAGTTTTCTATGGCTGAGATCGTGATATGATTAAATTTGTCTCATCAGTGACATGAAGTCGTAATTCTATGAATGAAGTGATTGCGTCATCTTGTAATGTTATCCAAAAAGGTACTGATGAGTTAATAAGACAAGTGTTTCATTCCGAAACTTCGAAGTTCGCCATTGATGATGCTAGTGTTTCATCTAAATGAAATTTTATATCGTAACTCTTTCATATATTATATCGTGAAGTACAAAATGAATAGGAAAAAGTGATTTTCGTATAATTCTATGTCGATATAAAAGTATTATTTACGAAAGTACTTTTTCTTTCATGTAATTTACCGCTCGTGTGAGAGCAGTTGTTTGGGAATGACTTTTCCTCCCAATTTGTATATGAAAGTAACTTCTATGCAAGACCTACACATCGATGTAAGAAATTTTTTTCGAGCTAATTTGCTTTCTTCATTCTTTTGGAAGTATCCCACTTTTTTTGTATAAATATGCAGAAGTAGAAAGTCAAAAAGCTCGGACTTTATCAAAGTTGTTCTACAAGATGAAAAAAAGGTTAAGTAAAAAACCCACCAGTTGATGGAAGCACATGTACCACAATAGTTCAGGAATTCGTTTGAAGTTGCGAGTACTCTTTGGAATCATATTCAATTCATGAATAGTTTTCTGATCTTATGTCATTTTAGCGGCTACAATTAATTTAATTGTTATTTTATTAGAAATTAATGTAAAAATAATATTCTCAATTTGAGTGTTCTATTCAAAACAATTTTTTGAATCAAATCAATATTTAAAATTTTCGTCACAATTCGATGTGCTCACAAATTGTCAACATGATATACAACAAGTTGCTATGTGAGTTCCAGTAAAAAGAAAATAGTGATAAATATGTCACAGTTGCAAAAATCGGTAGAGCTATTTGGTTAAAGTTGACCTGAAATAAATTGGACAGAATCTCTTTTGCCTCTTTATATATTTCTGAAAATATTCAACATATATATTTCTAATCAATTGGAAAAATAAAAAACGTAAATAGTTCACTGATTATTTATTCCATATATACTATATTTAAATGAAAAAACAGAATATATCAACGAAAGTTGTAACGTTATCGTAAACTGATCTCAACGTTACGAAACTGTATACATCACCAGGTGTGTACTTAGTAATACATCCCTCTGCAACACTCCATCCTCCATTAACAGGATATTTCAGCTGATAAAGACTTGAAAAACTTTCAATACGTTCATCGGCTTCAGTGGCAAGTTCCCAAGATTTTAAATACGCTTCTTTTGCATCGATTTCGTAGTTTTGGTTTGGAACATTGCTCTTGATGACTGTAACCTGAAAAATAATACAGTGTAACTTATGGGTAAGATACCAAACGTGAAAAAATGTAGAGTGGAGGTGTTTTGAAATACGGCCATCAGAAGTTATATTTAGCTATCAGAAATGAATATTCAACAACTAGCTTGAAAATCAGGTACCTGTATGGGACCAACGCAAGGGGCTCCTATATGAATACAACGAAGCCTTGAGGCAATCGAAGAGATAAGGTATTGCGAGAAGATTGAACAGATTCGGTTATATGATAGACTCTATAAGACATAGTCGAAGGAACCTAAAACAAACAGCAAGAAGTAGACGGAACTTCAAGAGAGCTTATCCGGGTTAGGAATCACGAACCTAACACCGGGATCATGAAAAATGTCGGAACAAGAGGTCTCCGTAATAGAAAATGCAGATTCGAAGATGATTGAAATAGTAGTGGAAGTATTTATTTATTTGTCCATGTATATCCAGTGACCCAACAGCTTAGTCGTTTACAGATGGTATCATATGCTGAAGTGTTAACCCGGGTATATACTCGTTCGTCTTTGACATCATCACGACGTTTCGGCACGATCACACTTGCGATATTCATGTGTTCTGCTTGGTAGCTGACGGGAAGCGTTTTGGTTGATTGGAGGGGGGGAGATTGGGTAGTGTGATCTATCACCCTCGACTTTAGGCACATTGATCATTGTTCTGGGCGATATGTTTGCTGTTAGTGGTGCACTTGCATTGGTTCTGGATATGATGGTTTTCCATAGAACTGTGAGGTAGTGTGCGTAAATTTCTTGTTTTGACTGCCAATCTTCTCAATTTCGTTTGCCATCCTCATCATTCTGGTCGCTGTTATAGCCTATATCATGATGGTGTCTGCATAGGGCTGAGTTCATTCGTTTGTTGCGAAGTGATAGTTTTCGTTCCTATGATTTAACTGATGTTCTCCTATTTGTTTGGCAGACGTATTCTCTGCTGCAATCTTCACATGGATTTTTCAGAAAATTCCATATCTTACATTTCCTTACCTGTTCTATCGATCTAAAATATTTTCAGCATTGCAGCGTTGCCACTTCTACAATAAAGTCCAAACAACTTTTTTTTTAATAGAAGACCCCGTATATCAATAAATTTTTGGAATTATTCTTTTATTATTATACTTCATTGTTGATAATGTCCTATACCTATCTCTATCGGTTTACCAGATAAAACATAATTTGTGCTAAATATGGTCCAAAACATAGCCCTAATTGAACTTAAGTACAAGTACATCAGTACTCTCAATTCATAAAGAGTTAATACTTTGATGATAGTTTGGAGAAACTAGAAATATTCAATTAACATCAAGAAATCGATTAGATATCATACAGGGCGTGCTAAAATTACTATTATTTCCATTAAGCATAAAAGTGGTCAAAAGTTCATTTTTTGAATGATACCCCCGTATATTACTCGATAAATTGAAAGATGATGAAAAATGCTTCGAGATGATATATCATATTCCTATACCTGAATCATGAAGTTTTCTCAATAGAGTCACTTCTTCTGGAAACATTATTTTAAGAATTTGGTTTTAGGTAGCAGTGGAATTATCAAGCTCATAACAGTTTGGTTACTTTTATGAGTAATTTACAAATATTCATCGACGGTGTTTGAAAACATCTTTCAAAATTAATGCAAATATCGATTATTCAAACAAAGTTCTTTTGAAATTATTTATTATATACATGAACAAAGTGATCAAACCATTGTCAAAACTTGCAGAAAATTCAACCAAATGTATCCTGAATTAACACCAATGGACGAGAGGGAGTTTGTAAGGTTACAAAATAATTTCCTTAACTATGGCTCAAAGTTTCCAGGAAACAACTGTGACAAAAATCTGGCATTTCTAGATAAAAAGTGAGACTTTCCGGGCTATAACATATGAAAGTACAGTAATTAATAGAATTAGAGAGATTAAAAATAACAAAATTGTAAACAAAATATCACATTTTTACAATAAATGCTGGAAATAATGCTCATCATATTCTAAATATTCCAAAATGTTCTTTTGTACGCGACTTGCGGTAACTTTTTCAATTTCATGGGGATCCAGATCTTCAATACACCGCACTATTCGCCCTCGTAGTTCTTGTTTGGTAGGTACTGGAGTATTGAACACCTTCTATTTTGGAACACTTCATAAAAAGAGTCAAGTGGCTTGAGATCGGGTGATCTTGGTGGCCGATCCCACGACTCTAAACGCCTAAACCAACGATCGTCGAACTTTCGTAAAGTTTCCTGCAGACTTCCTGGGTGGAATGAGCTTACGCTCCGTCCAGTTGAAACCACGAATTCCTATATTCCTCTAAAGGCAAATTTTCGAGGAAATTGGTACCAATCGTTATTAATATTGTTAAAAATGCCATCCCTCGTAAATTTTTGATTCTTTGCTCCAAATTATTTTTGACAAAAATTCCCGATCTTCCTGTATATGCATTAAAAGAGATTCGCAAAAATGCACTCTACGTTCAAAGTCTTCTGCTTTGAGAGCTTGAACTTTGGTAAATACATACGGATGCATTGTGATTTTCCAAAATTCGTTTGTACTGAAGTATGTGATACAACCAAATCTTTTTCAGGCCAGTCTCAAACTCCCTACACTGTAGGTTAATGTACTGACACCTATCAGAAAACAACTACTTCCCAGGCTAATACCACGAAGGGCATTGGATTATATTCGACAGGTGTCAGTACAGGATACTTCACTGAAGTTATTCCTGCATATGCTGTTGGCGATACCATTAAACGGAATCGATATTTAATTAATGGAACACACTTGCAGACCGATTTGGGGCTGTTTGTCCATTCGTCGGTGCAAGGAAGTATCTATCATCAACCTAAAGTTGATAATTTCCGATCTAATTAAAAATCGAATTCCTTTCAGAGTATCATTCATCGAACTAGGCAGAAGCGAAAAAACAACAGGAAGTTTGTCATCGCCCCATCTGCCCGAGAACGAAGTAACCAACCAATTTTGCATTATTCCTCGTATGAGAAAGAAAACTACACGAAGTGAGTGAGCATACTTGAAGACTGGCTGTAAATAAAATTTCCTAAAAGAACAATTCATTCAGACCAATCTCAACTTACCTACACTGTAGGTTAATGGACTGACACACCCTTCGTGGTATTAGCCAGGGGAGTAGTTGTTTTCTGATAGGTGTCAGTCCATTAACCTACAGTGCAGGTGGATTGAGACTGACCTGAACGAATTGTTCTTTTAGGACATTTGGTTTACAGCCAGTCTTCTTGTATACTCACTTACTTCGCGTAGAAATCTTTTTCTACACTGCAAATGGAAGCTTCTGGATACGCATAAAAATATACCAAAACTTTAACAGTATTGTCTTCATTTGAAGTAATAGGTTTTGGTAATGTTGAAGGCGCTTTTAACTTTGAGCCATAATTAAGGAAATTATTTTGTAATCTTACAAACTTCTTGTCGTTCATTGGTGTTAATTCAGGATACATTTAGTTGAATTTTCTGCAAGTTCTGGCAATGATTTGATCACACTATCCGTGTATAATAAATAATTTCATAAAAACTTCGTTTGAATATTCAATATTTGCATTCATCTCTCGCGATTTTTTGAAACATCGTCAATAACCATTCATCAATTACTTATAAAAGTCACCAAACTGGCATAAGCTTGATATTTCCACAGCTACCTCAATTCAAATTCTGTCCAGAAGAAGTAACTTTATTAAATAGCTATTTATGATATGAATGTTGAAAGTAAGGTTTTATTTTGTGCGAAACGAACGTAGAAAAGTGAGCAATTTCACGAACAAAATAAAACTCACTTTTAACACAAATATCATACAAAGTTTTTGTACAAATGCCCTGTTTTCATAATAAAATAGATGGATTTACATTTCTATGAAAACACATTTTTAAATCTCTTGTCAGTTAGCTATTTTCATGTTATCGCATTTGTTGTGAAGTGGCCGTGTCAGGTGACGCCGAATCACCTGGTTACCAATAAACAGTATTGTTTAAAGCTCACACGTTTTATTTAAAGTCACATTTAAGGTTCTTGCTGGTGTTTGATGTCTTGCATAATGAAGAACAATATTGAGGAATTGTGTGTTCCTGACGATATTGAAGAGGCTGCAAAAAGATCTTCAATTGAATTGTTACCAAAAAAATGTCTCTGCAATACGACATCGCATATTCTAATTTTCTTAGCTGGTGTAGACTTAAAAACGTCGAAAGAAATTCCAGCGAAACCGTCTTCTTAGCCTTTCTAGAAGAGAAATCAAAAATATGGAACCCGTCAACTTCGTGAACCAAGTTTTTAATGAAAAAGTCGTGTGGGCTCGTTATAAATGATGTTATTACAAGCAAATATTTCAAGGTAATAGCATTCTCAGAGCGAAAAAACGAAAGTGATAGACCCAAAAAATCAAAAACTCTTACATTTCAACAAGTCCAGAGGTTAATAAATGATGCGGCCGATGAAAAATATTCGATGATGAAAGTTGCTACTATTTTCGGAATATATGGAGCCTGCCGGGATGAAGAGATGTGCCATTTATTAATAGAAGACATTAAATTGAAGAATAAATCATTGATTATTTAAAATCCAAATATAAAAACGAAAATAGGTCGTTCTTTTTGCATTGTTGGAAAAAACATTGATTTTTTCAATAAATACGTTGCATTACGCCCCTCTGTCATCAATCATCAACGTTTTTTTCTGAAATACTCAAATTATGAATGCAGTGCCAACACAGTTGATATGAACACGTTTGGAAAAATGCCCTCCACTATTGCTGAGTTCCTGAACCTCCCGTAACCAAAGGAATATACAGGTCACTGTTTCAGAAGTTCTTCTGCTTCTTTGCTAACAGAATTAGAAGCAAATATAACGGATATTAAGAAGCACGGAGGATGGAAGTCTACAGCTACAACAGTAGCTGAGGATTACATCGATCAATCTATTTCTTATAAAAAAGCTTATGCTGAAAGAATAATCCCAACAGCTAGGCTTCAGTGTTCGTCCTCTTCACTTCAAGCATTAAATGAAATTGTCAACTCAGCTAGTTCAAATATATTGTTCATAATGAAACTTTCTTGAAAATTGTTTATTGCGAAACTTTTTCAATACGAAAAAATTCGTGTTAAAATTACTTTTAACACTAGTGTTGAAAATATTTTAACATGCTATTTTGTAAACATCATCTTTCAATACGCTTGACAACCATTAAAAATGTCACTTTTGATAACAGTTGTACAATAAATACTGTATGATTCTTCTATAGGGACATAATGTACCATCTCGAAGCATATTCAATCATCTTTCAATTCATGAACTTTTGACCACTTTTATGCATAATGGAAATAATAGTAATTTTAGCACGCCCTGTATGATATGGAGTCGATTTTTTGGTGTAAATCAAATATTTAGAGTTTGTCCAAATTATCGTCAAAATATTACTTTTTTATGAATTAAGAGTACTGATGTACTCGTTCGAACGAACGAACGAACGAACGAACGAACGAACGAACGAACGAACGAACGAACTTAAGTTCCATTAGGGCTATGTTTTGGACCATATTTAGCACGAATTATTTTTTATCTCGAAAATCTATAGAGATAGGTATAGGACATTAGCAAAAAAGTATTACAATGAAAGAACGATTTTCAAAATGTGTTAAAATACGGGGTGTTTTATTTGAAAAAATAAAGTTGCTTGGACTTTTTGATGGAAGTGGCAACGCCGCAATGCTGAAAGTATTTCAGATCGATAGAACAGGTAAGCAAATGTAAGATATGAAATTTTCAGATGAATTCTGCGTTGCGTTTTTCCAGAAAAGTCTAACCTACCACCGATCGTGAGTCACACTGTATATGCTTGGTTTTCTAGGTTTACATCTTCTCTTGGATTCTTCAAGGAATTTCTAATGATTCACGTCGGTCTATATGTTGTTTTTATGTTCTCTCTCGAATTCTTTCTACTTTATCAGTAACTCCTCTGATGTGGGGCAGGATGGATTTGATTTTTTTGTGTTTATTTCTTTCTCGTTTTCCTTCTTCCTTTGGTGTGTTGCTATGTAAATTGTATTATTTTCATATTCATTCTGCTTACTAATTTTTCGCTTGTCTTTCTTTGCTAGGCGTTGAGAGTGTTGGCTGCATCTTGTATTTGTGCTGGATGGTAACTCCACGATCAGGTGCCTATTAGTATGTGTTGGTTTCCTGTAGACTGTGTGCTGGATTCCTCGGTTAGATATTTTTCTAACTAGTATTGAAGAAAAATAAATTAACTCGTTGTTTCTTCCTATCTCTGTATTGAACTGGATTTTCTTGTGGACTGATTCAGGTATGCTACGAAATAGCCAAGCCCTCCATGTCCATGGAGCTAAATGATGAAGATGTCGTCTACATATCTCAGAAATAATTTGGGTTTTACCGGAGCGTTATTCAAAGGCTTGGTTTCGAAATAACACATCAATATTAGTTTGGAGATGACAGGTGATAAAGGCAAACGCATTGGAGCACCTTATGTCTGTCTATAAATAATATTGTTATTGAAGCTGTTGTCGCAGTAGTTTGCGAGTTCGATAACGTGAGCTTTTGTAGGTCCTCGTTCATAGCTATCTGGTCTGAAGCTTCATTTACAGGTACGGTAAGGAACAAAATTATCATGTCCAGAATGACACATATATCGTTCGAGTTCTATGTGAATTTATGAGGCTGATGAAATGCTTCGAGTTCTTGACATTTCATTGTAATTATTCTCATGGACATGAATGCCTTTACCGTTTCGTGGCATACCTAATCGCGAAAATCCAGTTCACCTTAGAGATAGAAAGAAACAACTAGTTATGTTTTCTTGATGTACTAGTTAGAAGAAAACCCAAAATGCATACAAACAGATACCTGAGACCGCAGTCACATCACTATCCAACACAAATACAAGAGGTAGTCAACACCATTATAAGCAGATCTGAAGGCCTAAGAGGCGAAAACACGAAGAAATGAAAGACATAAAAAAAGCTCTCCAGCAGAATAGATAAAAATAATAGAATTCACAAATCGACACACTGAATATGTGTGTTCAAAATATGTTTTTCCGTTAATCAGCTGTCGCCCCCATATGAATGACAACTCTCAGAAATTGAGAAACTTGTGTGAGCTAAGGACAAACGAGGTCTTACCTATCAACGTGTGATTCCTAACACGGTTGCAGATTAATCCCAACTTCAACCAGATAAATTCTCTCGTGAAAAATATCTGGTTGAGGCCGAAATCGAACCCACGACCTTCCGATCGTGAGTCGGGCGCACTACCACCACGCCAATTCCACAACAACACTGAAGAAGGAAGGAAAACGAGATAGAAACCATAACGAAAGAAGCTGAAGCCGTCCTGCCCTACGTCAGAGGAGTTACAGTCAAAATGACTAGAATTTTGAAACGACACAATATAAAGATAACATATAAATCAACAAGAACTATAAGAAATTCCCGAGATAATCCAAAAGACAAAGTCAACCTAGAAAATCAAGGATATACATATGAGATCGCATGTGGAGATTGCAGCAGATAATACGTAGCCAAACAAATAGGAGTATATCAGTCAGATTAGAGAAACACAAAATCTTACTTTGCATCAAACAAATAACCTGAGCCCTATGCAAATACCATGTTGATACATCGAGTTCAAAAGCTGCAAATAGATCGCCAGTATACAGCACCAGAAAAACAGAATGATAAGGAGGGCAATCGAAATTGGGAAGATCGTGCGTCTAAAGAGAAATGACGCACACTACCCCTCAGCCGCATGGAAAATCATCATATCCACAACCAATGCCAGTGCACCACCATCAGTAAACACACCGCCCAAAACATTGACCAATGTGCCTCAAGTCTAGCGTAATACCACATGTGGTGATACCTTACAGTGCCTTACACCACTCACTTACTCCACCAATCAATCATCAAGTTTACCGTCAAGCATGCACGCCGTCGACCAAAAAAGTATCTCTTTGTGTCAGTCTTCATGTTGAAGATCTTAATATATCCCGACCAATAACATGAAGACTGATTGATTAAGGCCAGCTCCATTCAGAAACCCTAGAGAACCGAAAACGTATGTTTTGGTGATAAGCAGATTGAACCCTCAAGCAAAAAAAGTACTTCTACCTGTTTTCTTGTTTACTAAGGGCATGTTCGTTGATATGTGTTCAGAATCAATGAATTGTAATCTGCAAATGACTTAATCATCCTAGTATAGGGTAAATATATATTGAGAAACAAATTCAGCGGGCCCTGAAATTACCAAAAACCAAGATGAAGGGACTCTAAATTTTAAAATGAACAGATACAATTGACCTGGGGGTTATTATCTGACATCTCAGACTAAGCTGTAATAAACATTTATCGTGGTGTCTGATCACACTAAACATGGCGTCTTGGTAATGGAAAATGTTAGTTAAACCCATGATGAAATATACATTTCTGGTTTGGTGGCCAAAGATGAAACAATCGATTGCTATTAACAAAACATGTAGAGGAACAGTATATCTCGTTCTCAGAATATGTGGAATAAGGAACATAATGAATCACATGAACTTCACAGTTAAATTCATATCTTGGAAAGGGTGGATGATGAATAGTTATCGGAAGAACATGAACAAACGACGTATACATTAAAAAGTTGGCTGATTTATTCAACAACTTGTTTGGTTAGACAAAAAAACTTCTATTTACGTTAAATTACATGAAAATAAGTGGACATGCTCGCGATGGTGTTGAAACATCATAAGTTGCCTGGGCTAGGATTGAAAATGTCTTCTGTGAAAATAGATATTGTTATATAGGACCGTCAATGATATTTTTTTCTAGCAAACTTGACAATTGTGTGGATTTAAGATTCATTGTATACGTAATTGTAGTAGGTCATGGCAATAATCCGCTAGTTGTATGTAACAATGCCACATGCTCACATTATGAGGGTAACTAATAGAAAACCAAAAATTTTGCGAAATAAGCATACTTAATTATTCCAATGGTAACGATTTGGTGAAAAATCTGATTTTGCGACAAAGGTTATAAGGTCATTTTTGTGTATCTCAAGAACATGCAGCAACTCATATGCTTTTGGGTTAGTACACCAAGCACAGACTACAACCGCCCAATATGATTGTATTTCTATTATTTTTTATTGTATAATTCCGTTTTTCTATATTTTCAACAGATATGTTTTTGTACTTAACCATATTGAATGATACTTGGATATGTTTTGAAATTTTATACTGACACTCAAATATAATTTTTATTCAGAATTACAATTAAATTATCAATAAGGTTTGATTAAACACACCAATATCTACTTCAAAATGCAATTGAAATGAATATAATCCGAATTACAGCTGACAGTTTTGGCGACTGACAAATATTTTTGTTTATTCTTTACTGCCCTGATGAAGATTAGTGCCTAGTCCCCAGTTCTTTTTGATTTAAAATTGGAGTCTCTCATTTGCACTAGATATATGGTTTCTGTTTTGTTGATATTCATTTTGATTTTTTGTGACAAAGAATAGAATTGGTTCACAGTTCTGATTAAAATAAATCATTCTAGAGTGTGAACACTTCAGATTCGTGATAATCTACTCATTACATTATTCACTGCTGGAAGTATTGGGATTCGAAAATGTTAACGTCTCTAATATTCCGATAATCAATTAAATAAAATTTCATTATCGTTTTCCTGAAATGTATTGATGATATATTTTTAGTATTGTCAAAATATTGAACATGGGCATTGAAACAAAATTAAATTATATATCCTATTTTATTTCTCTAAGATTCCCATATTTCAAAATAATCAGATATCTATTGAAAAGTATATGATTTTGAACATAATGAGCCAAAACGCAATCATATTATAAATTTTCACGATTGTTTCTCAACAGATACATCGGTATCACCATGATCTACCCTTAGTTTTCTGATATTTCCAATTGACATTATTCAACAACCCAAAAAATATATTTGAAGACTACTCACTTCTGGTACACCTTCTAATCCAATCGTATGATGTACGACTGCACACAGAATTAGAAAAACCAATGTTAAAAAGTTGCTCATATTGAAGTTGCGGTATATCTCTTTTTATTTCAAACAGTTTTATTAGAATGATTGAAAAGATTGTGGATTTATATATTGAAGGTAATCGATTCGCATATCATCTCAAATAGATTACCTCAAGTGTATGGAGAAGTTTTCTCTCGATCTTTCTCTCTCTAATTTTCTGATAAACTCGGCCGTTACTTGATGAAGTAACGGCCGAGTTAATCTTGACAAATTTTATTTTCAAAAATATCATGACATGTTTCGCAATCACAGTAGCTTTTTCGTAGTGAATAACATACTGAAAGTTAGTTTGAAGGTGAATGACAATGATTCATGGTGAATTTCAGCAGTTCGAACTTCCATTGTCTAAAATTTATAAAGTGATTTGAAATCCCTGAAATAAACCATACAATTGAAATTTAAAAGAATAGCTCAAAATGGCAAATATATTAAGCAAAAAAAACTTGAAAAGAATTCACAGTGAAATAAAATACGAGAGGAAAAAATGAATAAATAAAATGAAATAAATTGATATAATTCAAAGTTGAGTGATTTCAAACCACGTTACTTCACGACGTTTCGATTGATAGTATCTACAATCGTCAGTCATCACCCGAAGACGATTGTAGATACTAACAATCGAAACGTCGTGAAGTAACGTGGTTTCAAATCACTCAACTTTCAATTATATCAATTTATTTTATTTTATTCATTCATTTTTTCCTCTCGTATTTTATTTCACTGTGAATTCTTTTCAGGTTTTTTGCTCAATATATATGCCATTTCTAGCTATTTCATTAAATTTCAATTGTATTGTTTATTTCAGGGATTTCAAATCATTTTATATAATATTAGACAATGGGAGTCCGAACTGATGAAACTCACCACGAAACATTGTCATTCACCTTCAAACCTCATTTATTTGTCCTTCTGACAAAGACAGCCGCGAGGGGAAGGGAGCTGGGTTCCACACCTGATTCAAATCAAGACGCGAACAAGCAATATTCGTATTTTTTGAACGAATTAAATTTTAATGAAGTGACATAATGAAATGAATATTCAGTTGTTCAAATTCAATATTATTTCGAAAAATGAACTGACTCATAAGTTATTTATTGACTATCAATATGAAAATCGTACGTACGTTTTTTTTGCTTAATATATTTGCCATTTTTAGCTATTCTTTTAAATTTCATTTGTATTGTTTATTTCAGGAATTTCAAATCACTTTATAAATTTTAGACAATGGAAGTCCGAACTGCTGAAATTCACATACTAAAAGTTAATTCTTTACTCTAATTTTTATATACTCCACTCGTAATCAGTGAGAACGACTTACTCGAACATAATTACCTAGAGCAGTTTGTGAAGATCAAATCGTTAGATGTAGTCTGTGAAATTTTTGTCTATCTTGCCGCATTTGTCCAATCAATCTAGATAACTAATTTTGAGCATCGAATGAAATAAAACGGATTCAAAATCCTTCATAATGGCAAAATGCCTGGAGATTAAATTCATTTGGAAAAACGTTATTAAGACTTTTATTCTACATAAACGCGGTTCTCCAAATGATTGGAGTTCGAGGTGTACTGAATTGAACCCCAAAACGATGAGCAGCCACAGTCCGTCGCGAAATGAACTGGAGTGAATATGGGGTAATATAACTGACATAGATAGGGCAGTTGATGATTTTTACAAGTTGCTGTATCGTGGTATGCACAATTGTATTCCAGTCGTGCGGTTTAAAAAATCAAAGTTTCATCATTGGTTTTCAAGTGACTTAATGAACTTAACAAAGAAAAAGAAAATAGCACATAAGACGTTTAAAAAAAGTCAAAATTTAATATTATCCAACCTCAGGAGACAATGCAAAGAATTAAGATACTTATGTACGAATCACTGAATATAATGTAAGTTCAACCAAAAACAATAAATAATTTTGGAACTTCATTAATAATTAAAGAAAAAAATTCCAGTCTGCCCGAAAGTATGTATCTGAGAGGTCAGTATTTCGAAAATGGTAATGATATTGTGAAAAATGTTGCTAAAGAATTTCAATCAATTTATAAATCTAATGAGATAACTAATATACCAGAAATTAGTTAACATAATATCTTCCACATGTGAAACTAGTCTGGAAACGATACTAATCAGGCTAGGAAAATTAGATATTGATGAATGTCCTGGTCCGGATCGAATACCAAATATTTTATTTAAAAACTGCTGATTTACACTTACAAAACCATTATTAGAGTTTTTCTCTTCTCTGGAGTTTGGTGTATTTCTACTATACTGGAAATCAAGCTTCATGTCCATAGTATGTGACGAAATCAAATATTCAGTTAATCAAGTTCTTATAACAACATGGCTTTACCAGAGGCAGATCAACAACTTCCAACCTACTTTTGTTTTCACAGTATATGTGTTGAATGATTTGGAGGATAAACATCAAGTAGATGGTAGATGTCATCTATACTGACTTTTCGAAAGCATTTGACACAGCCAGGGCCGTCGCCATGGGGGGAAGGGGGGAGCCCCCCTGCTTTTTCGACTTGGGAAAGAGTTGCGAAATTTTGGTCCGTGAAGGTAGAAAAAAATAATAGTAAAAAAATGAATAAAAATTGAAATGCAAGAAAAGAAAGGGAGAGGTGATAAGAAAAGGAAAGAACCAGGAGAAGGTTGGGATTTCCCAACATGCATAACTTGGACATCCCATACTTTAAAATTCTGAGTTGTTTAAAAATTTCAAAAAAGTTTGATTTCTCCCAAGTAAGAGAACAGTTCACAATTTTTGAGGTGACGATTTTACAAAATTTCCAACTTTTCGCTGTTTTTTAGACTTGGAAAAGTTGGGAAATTTAGGGCCGTGAAGATGGAAAAAATAATAGTAGAAAACAATAAAAGAAATTAAAAGTTAGTCCCAGCTGGAGAAAACTGAAGAACAGAAGGATAAAACTTCGATAATTTAATTTTTTCACTCTTATTGTAAATAATGTCATTCTTCGGCTCAACCATCAAAGTTCCTTTGTTCATTTAAATAAATAGTTTATTTACATTTTTATTGTACAAGTTCCTTTAGTGATTTAAAAAAAGAGTTTATTTACATTTCAATTCAATAAATTGATGGATATAGCCGTTACTACGTGGTGAGAGATCATCATGAAAAATGAGAAATGGAATTTTTTTATGTTTCATGTAAAAGTTTGAAAATATCCTTATAAGAGGGAACTGTAGTAACTTTAGTTACGAATAAAAGTGGTAAAAAACATAGAAAATTTTCATTTCTCATTTTTCATGACATTTCAATTCCTGTTTTTCTTAATAAGCACAATATTATTTAAGTGTTGTTTCCTTTCATTTGTATTGAATATTCCTATACATGGTGGATGTGGTGGAAGACCAAGGACCTTGGTCCAAAGTAGAATAATCCTGGTTTTTCTTTTCGGTACGGTCCTGCGCGTAGGCTTTGCTTGGTTTCTATGGCTGGAAAAATGAATGCGTTGTCGATATCTGTTGAGAACTGTCAGACGTTTATGAACATATCAAAGATATATTCAAATGATGAAAGGATTGATATGCTATTTAGTTATGCAAAATCAAATAGAAATCCTCTTTTGGGGAAAAACAGCACTTTTAGTTTTCCCCGTATAACTCAAGAAGGGCGAGAATCGACTTCGTATCGGTTACGGTTTAGAATGTATCAATGTTACTACGTGATAAAAAGAACGGCCTGTATAATGTTCGCAAGAAAAATAACTTTAAATGTTACTGTGAGATGATATTATTTGCAATAGCTAAGACTTTTATTGTTTATGGATAGAGTTTTTTTGTAGTTGAACAATGAAACAAATGTGAACATTGTTGGAAATTCATAAAAAAAATAACTAAACTGGGATTTCCACCCTTCAAAATATCATGAGATGTCAGTTGTCAATGAAAAGTGTCACATCGCCTATTTTTCAATAATATGAATAATTTTGGTTAATCTTGCGAGATTCTAGATATATTTAAGATTATAATTTACCGATATTGACAGGTAATTTAGGTACATGAAAAAAGTTACTTATTAAGTGTTTACGTCAAATCGCTATAATTTCTCTCTTGGTTTGCTCTCTCGTTCCTGTTTCATTTTTTTTGTGATATAATTCAAACTTTCATCATAATATACGCTTTTGCATAAAATGAACTGATTTTTAATTTTTTTGACATCTACACCTATTTTTTGTACGTATTGTCAAACAAAAAAAAATCATGATGAAACTACTTATTAGCATTTTGTCATCAGTGTGATTCAGCAGCTATATTTACGAAACTATTTCGTCGTAGCACACAAAACTTGTCATACGATTTTTCTATTAACCTAAGCCCAAATATCAGCAAGGTGCGATACTTTTCATCAGTATTCAATTTATGTTTTTTGAGATATATTTGTTGTTGTACGTTGATTGTTGATGTTTTTGTTTGTTTTGAAATTGATTTTTTATTAATGTGTTCTGTTCTCTCAAAATGCTCAAACTTTTGGACAATTTATTAATAAAGTATTATTTTATTTGGGTTATTTGTTTTATTGTCCCACTTGAAACGTGCAGATAACAATGAACTACGTCGATTTTTGGGTTTTTTCCTGACGTTTCGCTGGCGCGAGTGGCTAGCTTCTTCAGAGGCTTATAGAGCCTGAGTTTAATTCCCATGACTGGATATTACGGCTGCTTGAAGTGTATTTATGTTGACTCAGGTAGTCTGATGTGCTAATACCTGTGCTATGGTATCCCTGGATGAGGGCAATGAGTTTCGTGTTGTCAAACACTGAGTATGTGTTCCGCCACACACGAAACTCATTGCCCCCAACCAGGGATACCACAGCTGACTGGAACGGGAAGCAATAGAAATTCACAAGCACACGGATAATTTCAACAGAAAAGAAGAAGCTGTGGACCTCAATTGAATATGGAATCCCATTTTAAGAAGTGCAAGGATAGCAAATAGCATGACGGCAGGTAGAGAAGAGTCAATGAATGTTACTGACAAATTACTTTTTCCAGGTACAGGTATTAGCAATCCAAACTACCTGACTTAGTATAAATACGCATTACGAAACTGTAATATTTAGTCATGCGTTATGTCTAGACCGAAATAATTTTGGATTCAATAAAACAAACACACGGTTAATTTCAAAAAAAAGGAAGAAGCTGTGGACCCCAACCGAATATGGAATTCCATTCTAAGAAGTTCAAGAATAGCAACGGCAGGTAGAGGAGGGTCAATGAATGTTATTGACAATTTACCTAATCCAAGTACAGGTATTATCATGACAGACTACCTGAGTCAACATAAATATGTTTTACGCAGCTGTAGTATCCAGTCATCGGAGATAACATCAGTATGTATAAATATCTGAAAAAACTAGCCACTCGCGCGTCAGGAACGTCAGAAAGATATTCCAAAAATCGACGGTCTTCAAACTCGATAGTAGTAACACTGTATTACTACTTTCATTATCAGTAAACCTGGGTTTGCAGCTTTTACTGCAAGTATGCGACTAGACGATGCTGGAGCCCAAAAGCACTGCAATCATGATCCTACACTAGAAAGTGCTATTTTGATCTTCCATAGATCTCATCAGTGGTACTGAGCCACGATGCAATGTTTGAATTTATTTTTGTCCAAAGAGAAACCTAAAAATCGTCGTTTATCTTCGATATTCATTACTGGAGTCTCTGTCATTTTTATAGATGGTTTCTTTTTAATGAGAGTTGTCAGCCCCATTTCTCATTCGGGATTTTTAAGGACAGAGACTTTAAACAATGAATCCATGATCCGGCCATGCTGATGATGTACCGAAACAGCCCAACCTGGTTGGAAACAACTTAAAATATTGGTTGCTGGTTTCATGACCGTAAGGAATCAACTTGTTCACAGGTGAACTGATAGAGTTAATTTTTTCAGAAGATAATATAGGATAACAGAAGTAGTAAACATCGCTGTTAATAAGGTAATCAGAAGAATAATCATAACACTAAATTACAATAATAAGGAGAAAAAAACGAACTGAAGCTTCCAATTTATCAGAGTATTATAAAAAATATCAATATTTGCATGACATACAGAGAAGCCCAAGTTCAGTGGACCATTAGACTTATCTGAAGAATGAAATGACATATCGATATGAACATTTGGCATTGGCTATTAATGAATACGGTGTATTATTGATTCTATAATAGTTTGAGGAACACTGTGTTGCCAGTTGTACAGTTTAATTCACCAACTTTGTTTTTTCAAATGAAACACTCTTCATATTTTAGCATTTATTTATACCATAATCAACTATAACCTATTTACATACTTATGAATTTTGTGATATATCGATTCGTTTCAGAAATAATCTTTTTTTTCCAATATTTTTCCACAAAATTTTGTTGTGATAAAAATTCAATTTATGGCAAATGGAACATACTGCAAAGGTATCAATTTGTATCAAAATTGGAGATCATCCTTACAGATACTTTCTCCAGCATGATGAGAATGTACGTATAAATCACTTATTTGAAAGAGAACACTCTATTTTCGCAGGTTCGGTTTTTTTGGCGTGGACTTTTTCAACTGATATTTTGCACATTGTGATTACATTTCACCCATAGTAAGTGGGCATACTTGAAGACTGGCTATAAATCAAATCATCTAAATCAACAATTCGTTCAAGCCAGTCTTCCCTTACTTACACAGTAGATTCATGGACTGACATCTATCAGAAAACAACTACTCCTCTGGCAAATACTGTAACGCGACACCTAGTCGCTTCCAACGACTACCTACCGGGATTCTAGTCACTTCCATTAGAGCCTGGATTTTCCGCCAGATGACGGAGACGGTCTGCAAGTATGCCCTGTTCCCATAATTGAAAATCGATTCCGGCAGTTGTATCGCCAAAAGCATATGCAGGAATTACTTCTGTGAAGAATCCTGCATATGGTGGTATTAGCCAGGGGAGTAGTTGTTTTCTGATAGGTGTCAGTTCATGAACCTACTGTGTAGGTGAGAGAAGACTGGTCTGAATGAATTGTTCATTTAGATGATTTGTGATGACATATTTGTGGTTTATTGTATTTCTCAATATATGATCTGAATGTTGGTTTATTGTCCAGGACGATTTCGAGGATATGGATCTCATCAATAAGTTCGCTTATATCATTTCCCAAATGCAAATAACTCTAATAATAACTCAAAATAAAATACAAAGGGCCAGCGATTATTTCACGATTTTATATTTCTGTCATTCCACTTCGCCCTTTTTGATGAAAACAGTTCAGTTTGATGCTATCTAACAGCCATTGGGTTTTTCTGTGAAAATTTTACAAACTGTTTCCAAAAAATCAACTCTAGCGTCATTCTCAAAAACTTCGTCGAATTTTTCATTGAACAAAATATGTGGAACATACTTAAGTTTCGGAATTAAATTGTCTGTTTTCTCTCCAAACTTCTCTATGAATTGGGTGCCTTGCTTACCAGCTACACATGTTTTGATGTCTGTCCATGATAGTTTATTTTGTTTTGCACACTGAAAATTTAATTTCATTACTGTATAATACAGAGTGAATTTAGGTTCTAAAATTGAGCAACTGTTTTTAAAGAACATGCTGAATATCAATATGCATCTCCCCTATGCATCTTTGGCTGTCACAGAAAAGTCAAACCTCGTTTATCCAAAATGAACAAGGATTTCTAAGTTTTCTGTATATTTGTATAGGGTCTTCCAGCGGGGATTTCTAAACTTTGACAATTGATAACGGCCATCTTGTTGAAGCTACATCTGTCAAATTAGTTGTCATTTATTCAGTCTGTTTTGCCAAATCACCATGGACGGATATGTGGTGGATAAATTTGAGTCCACTGGTTCAGTGAACATATGGACATCTTCCGAAAATATTGCCGCTGTTTTTGAGAGCGCAGGGGAATCCGAGCAAGTCGATTTCGCGGCCTTTCGCAGACCACAATGGCTAATTTTACGTCGTGGCTTGAGCCTGCACCCGTAAAAAATTGAGCTGACCCAGAAACTGAAGGTGAACGAACATAGATAACGACATGTTCGCAGAATAGGCTCTGGAGCCTAATTTTCATCGAAAAATCATCTTCAGTGATGAGGCCCAGTTTTGGATGAATGGGTGCGTGAACAAACAAAATTGTCGAATTTGGAACGATACCATTCACATGAGATTCAAGAGCGTCCAATTCATCCCGAAAAGTCAATGTTAAGTGTGGATGGGTTGGCGACGTCCTCGACCTTGATCAAGTCATCACTGTCAATGGCGAATACTATAGGTCGATGATTACCAACTTCTTTTGGCCTGAATTGGATGATCTAGACACCAACGACATGTGCTTTCAACAGGACGACGCTACGTGCCACACAGCTAATGCCACATTGGATATTCTGCACGAGTGATTTGAGGGCATGGTCATCTCAAGTGAAGGTGATATGAACTTGCCACCGAGATCGTGTGATTTGACCCCGTTAGAATTTTTTGTGAGATTTTCGTAAGTTGCAGGTGTATGCGAATAACCTACAAACCAGAGCGCTCCTCAAAGCCAATTTAACCCATGCCATCGGTCAAATTCTGCCTGATTAATGCACCAGAGCCATGGAAAATTCCGAATATATTTTTGTGTTCCACACAAAATAATTTATATTTGATGTCATGTATTTTTGATTATATCAAGCCTATAGTCATTTTCACATCTCATACTATCAACTCCACATTTCAGAACTTTGAGTCATCCTGATATATCTCCTAAAATGCGATTAGTAGTAGTTACCTTTTTAGCATTTTTTTTATTTTCGGGATTACCGGTGGACATAACACAGTCAATGAAGTTCATAGATTCTAATTGTGTATGGTTTAAACCCAGGACACATGCTTGTATTTTGTTGGCATAGCATTCCTTTGGACCATGTTGACATACTATTTTCCATTTATTGTTAACTTTCTTACGCTAGAAAAACAAAATATTTATTCGTAATATCAGTTATGAATTGATTGCAGTTCAAAACAGATCTACTAAGACATGCATTATGAATTGAGAAACAGTGGGTCCAAGAAGGGTACCAATCATAAGTATTTTAGTGAACGTCAGATTAGACTCAGCAATTGCACTTATTTTTAATAAAAAATGTTGAACAATTATTATGAATTGCTAACCTTAGCCTTCCCATAAGGAATCATTTCAACAGTAAGTGCATCTCCCAAAACTTGGTACCCAGGATAAAGCTGGTTCGTTATAAACTCCTCGCTATATGGACACAACGCCTCATAATAAAGGGAAACTTTGACATTGTCCTGCAAATCACAAACACTCAGTCAGATGACATTTCTTAAAAAAATTACCGGACTTCCAAACAATTCATTAAAAATTAAAAATTCGGCCGTGGTGCTCGGTAAATACATCCACTTTTGCGGGGATTCTTCATAAAGAAATGGAAGTTTGAGAACTCATCTTTACGCTACTTTGCTCTTGAAGCTTCTACAAAGGTGTCTAGGAGGTCGTTATGTATGTAACATGTATGTGGTTCTGACTACACTTGACCATGATTGACGATTGTGCTTTCCTTGCAACCTCCCTTCTCCAGTTACGAGCTCGCCGAATATGTACGTCCATTTCTCGACTAGCAAATGATGTTTTCGAACTAGTAAATAAAAAAACAACAACAAAGTTTCTGAATTGATGGAGAAGGAAGTAGGAGGTTGCTAGACTCTAGAAGGAACCTCTAGACATAGAAAGTAATAGAATGGTAGAAGAATAGTTGGCCTGCAAAGTTATTATATAAGTCGCCGAGACCAGATGACATTTATCCAGTAATGGTGCGAAAGAGGACCTTCATTCTTATTTCAAAATCTGTCTGCTATCCTCAGAGTGTTTAGCTCTGGGATGCATACTTGGAACATGAAAAATGACTTAAAGTTTCCTTCGTGGCAATTATTTGAATCATGCTCACCTGGTAAGATACCAATATATTAGTATAAAAACTGCAGACTAGTAATATTATTTCTGAAGTTTTCATTGCAAATAAAATCTTTGACTGATTTGTCCTACTGATATGAACCAAAAACAAAGAGTCAACAGGTCAAGTACATTTTGTACTTGACCTGTTTGTACAAGATATGTCGAAACAAACACAAATAATTTCTGTATATACTGTTTACAGAGTGTTTCAAGAAGGTTTTTGTATGAAATTCATAATGTTTTATGTAGATTGATTGAAATATGATGATGTTTTCAGTGAGAAGCTGGGGTGGGGTGCTATCTTGCGAGCTTCTATCAAGAACGTTACCTAATTCCTTTAAGATTACCCAAAACCATTCACTATATATTGTTCTATTCTAGGTCTACAAAAAATACGCCATGACATATATCTATCTTTTGAGAATATTTTATTGTTAAAAAAGGTTACATATAATGTGATAATTGGAAAGGTATTTATAGCATTTAGTTAGCATTTCATGTACATTATATGTATTTGCTTTTCATATCATACCTTTAAAAATAATGTTTCAGAAGTTATCGCAAAATTAAAATCATCGTGAGACTGAATAACTCAACCGTACTCTCACACACACGCAGACACGTGCATGTCTGTTTGTGTCTGCGAGTCTGTTTGTGTGTCTGCATATCTGTTTCCGTCTGTCTGTGTGTCTGCATGTTTATTAATTTGTCTGCGTGTGTTTATGTGTCTGCGTGTCTGTTTGTGTATCTGACACAGACACGCAGACACATACACAGATGGCCGACGTATTTTGTACACATACTACCCAGAGAAATTATTTTGTTCACTTTTTGTTAGTACTATGAAGTGCAGAAAATATTACTAGTAAATGCAAACATTTTTACATTAGATATTACATGCTTCAACTCATATCCAGAATGTAACTCAATATAGAAATCTCTTCTACATTCCTATAGCTGGCGTTTTGTTGTACAAAATGCATAAGTGGAATATTTTTCGGGTCTCCCTATTCAACCATCTTAGAGTACTTAAGAATAAGAAATAGGTTTTGGTTCTTGTTTAAACAAGAATTTTGTTAAGTTTGTAATCTTCTCTCGTTAGGCTGTAACAAACCTGGGCCATACACAGTATCCGCGTAGACTCTTTTTTCGCATTGTTCACCTCTCATTATTACTATTAGTATTTGTCCAAGGACGACACATTTTAAACAGATAACAAAAATTTTAAGTAATTATAACTGCGCAAACACTCAAATCGCGATCAGTTTCCTAACTTTAACATTGACGAGACGCCGACTATAACCTCACCCGCATTTCCCGATTTCTATTCGTCACCGTAACATAATTTCAGCCAATCATAAAACTCGGTTAGTAACAAGTATCCAATACGAACCAGCAATTCTAGAGTCCACGTGGACTAGTTGACAGGCAGTTCATTTTTTGTATTGGTTTTTATGGCCTTTGATAAAGCCGACACTTTGAGTGTGCAAATATCAATTACTTGGACTATACCTAAAATAAATATTTTTGGTTTTTGATTAACCAAAGCATGATCAATTCTGTTTGAATGAGCAATTGTTCATTTACTTAGCTGAACGTTTGAATTTTCATTAAATATTTTGCCCAGTTCCGTTTTGAACTTTTGCTCAAACTATTTTGATCGCACAGTGCAAAAACAAAAAAAAACATCATTGCATTTAAACATTATTAGAATTCTTTTTCAATTTTGTAATGTTATCGATTTTGACCTAAAAAATTTCATCAGTTAACCCATTACTATCATTCTGATTTCTCTATCGTTACCGTAGAAAATATCATTCAGTCCTATATTTTTGATGCCATTGGTAAATTGAACTCAACAAATAAAGCATTATAAACGAAGATTATTTTTTGCTGATAATATATAAAATACTCAAGTAGTCACATGGGGATATAGCTCAGTGGTAGAGCATTCGACTGCAGATCGAGAGGTCCCCGGTTCAAACCCGGGTGTCCCCTCTTTTTTTATTTTTGTAGGGTGGGTGTTTGTGTGTGTGTGAGTGCGTAGGGCAGGCACCCAATCATTAAG
>WOGR01000380.1:0-26512 GCA_015342045.1 Leptinotarsa lineolata | reverse complement strand
CACAAATTCTATCGTGCTTGTTTCAGTTGATAAGCCAGTACGGAACCCTTGCTGGTTGTCACATAAAACCTGGTATGTGTTGAAGAAATATGTGATTCTATTGACCATTACTTTCTCTATCAGTTTAGAAAAAATGCTCAGTAAAGCGATTGGTTTATAATTCTCAATATTACTTGGATCACCTTTTTTAAAATAAGAATTATAGAGGCTAATTTGAGGCTAGAGGGAAATTTACCCTGCGATATGGACAGATTGATGATATGCTCTGAAGCTAGTGCAATTATTTCACTGGTGTCTTTAATTACTGAAATCGGAATTTCGTCCGGACCTGTAGATTTTTTATTCGGTAATGAGTTCATAACCTCAAGTATTTCGTCTTTTGAGACGGGTTCAAATAACGTCGATGCAGGATTGAATACACCGGTGGTACATTGTGTGGAAAACTGTTGACCAAAATGTTCATTCAATTTATCAGTTATCACTGTTGATAAATATCGTCCAAACACCGGGGCCATGTTTTCTGGTTCGGTTAGGACCTGGTTATTAAAATTAATTTGAGATATTTTGTTAGATTTATGTTTTCCTTTACCTTTGTTGACAATGTGTCAAAGTGTTTTCGATTTGTTATCCGATTCACTAATCATTGCGTTATAATGAGATTTTTTTTCGAGAGAAATTTTCTTATCAATGTTCCTCTTCAGTAATTTATAATTCTCTTTTACCGTTACATCATCTGTCCTCTTGCGTAACCAATCCAAATCCTTGGACCTTTCTCTCATTTGGTTTAGTTCAAGTGAAAATTTGATTTTTTCACTTTTCATAGAAAAATTCTTTTTTTTTGTAGTTTTTTTAGAAAATGAGCAATTGAAACACCGAAGGAAATCATTCATGAAGTTATCAAATATGATATCAACATCGTTGGCGTGACTGGTTTCGAAATAAATTTTTGCAAGTGAATATCTGAACTCGTTTCTGGAGTTTTGGTCAATTTTTCTGAAAAAATATTTTTCTACATTCGTTACTCGATTGTGAACAGAGAACAACCGACAGGAAGCGATTTGTCCGTGGTGATCAGAGAGACCCGGGTCAAGATTAGTGGCTTCAATTAATTCAGGTGTATTCGACACAACATAATCGATGGCAGAAGAACATTAAAATTTTTAAAATTCAAAACGATCACATTTAAATTATCTCTACAACATATTGCTACACCTCCGTGTTGATGCGAGTCCCTACAAAAACTAGACGTCAAATGATGATTTGGTTTATTAATGAATTGTCGAATGTTTGCCAATGCTCTCATAAACAGATTACATCAAATTGGGAATCAACCAAAAAAGCGCGTAATTCATGCACCTTATTAGAAACACATTGAATATTTATATGGAATATCTGTGAATTGTTTTCAACTATAGTATCAACAATAGTATATTTTGTAACCAATAGACATATTTATGTTAAAATTGGAAGAGGTATCACAAAATGATACTGGCGATGAATTAGATCATGTTGATTTCTCTAGATGGACATATGAACTATAACAATCTTTCCTTACCAATGGACTTATCAATGTTGAATTTTTAAGGGACATATTTTTAGGACAGACAAGTTTTTGAAAGTAGTTTCAGTGTGTATCTGAAAGTGATTTATATGTATAACTAGCGCCCCTTTTACCCCAACGGGGGGCGCCCCAGTTAGTTGGAATATTTGAAAAATCTTTTTTAGTGCGCATCTAAAACCTAAGAAGCACCCATATACCAAAATTCAGCTTCATAGGACTCATCAGTGCAGAAAAACAGAGATGAATGAGTGAGTGTTAAGTGAGTGACGTTCGCATTCATTAGTACAGATCTAGACATCTTTGTAAAGAGTTTCATTCACACGTAATTGCTTTTTTCCGTCATTAGGAAAAAATTTTACATGATCTAGCATATGTACAATTAGAGAATATTTCATTCAACCTTCTTTTTCTATGAAATATTAAAGGTTGAAGCCCGCCTCATGTATTTGACAATCTGTGTCACAGATTTTATGTATAAATATATGAAAAAATGATAATAATCAAACAATTTTCACAAACATTTTCCATTTCTAGACGCTAACACCGTAGCTCCCTCGGCAGAAATGAATATTACACACTGAGCTACAATTCTTATGTACAGTACAGCAGTAGAATTGAAGCTCGGTGGAAATGAATATTACATACTGGACTATAATTCTGAGCAAATCATATAATGGAACAATTTATTCAGGCCAAATAGCCCGAAACCGGTCTGCAAGTGTGCCCGTTCAATAATTGAAAATCGATTCCGGCAGTTGTATCACCAACAGCATATGCAGGAAATACTTCAGTGAAGATTCCTGCACTAACACCTGTTGGATATTATCCAACGCCCTTCATGGTATTAGCCAGGGGAGTAGTTGTTTTCTGATAGGTGTCAGTCCATTAACCTACAATGTAGGGAGTTTGAGACCGGCCTGAAAAAACTGTTTCTTTTTATGATTTAAGATAAAATCACCAGTCAGAACACTGAAACTGAAGCAAGAAACAATAAGTAAAACATTACAGCGATTAAAAATGTTATTATTCTTCTGTGAAAGTATATTCTAAATATTCCTTATGGCTGTAATAACATTTGTCCAGTATTAAGTTTTTAACTTTCTTACTGAACATAGTTTCAGATTTAGACCTCTTTATAGAAAGTGGCAGTCTGTTATGAAAATTGATAGCATTATATAATGGGGATTTTTTGAAATGGTCACTCCTATGTGAAGGGACCCTTAGAACAGTAGCGTGGCGAGTATCCCGACCGTGAATGCTTAGAAAAAATACTTTCGAAATAATTACGTTTATATAAACATTGAATTATATAAAAAAACACTTTTTTCTATTCAGTTTGCATTCCAAACATTCGTCATGAAATTGAATCAGATAACATTCATAGAATTGCCACACAGTATAGTGTATGAAAGAGGAAATATTTCACTTACATAGAACACTGTCATCTTCTACTAATAAATTCCTACAAATAATAAAAGAACTGTTTGCTAAAAAAGTGTATTATTGGAGAATTTCTCATCAGATTCATGTGTTTCAGTAACGAATGGTTTATATCAAAAATGAAATTTTTATCTTTGGAATAGGGTTTTAGTTATATGTATTTTTTATGTACATGTTCACTACTAAATGTTCAGTGAAAATCTCAAAGTAATATCAGCCAATTCCATCATATATTTATTATAGTGTATTATAGTATTATAATTTCAACAAAAAATTATAATCTCATTTTCAGATGAACAGTTTCCAGAACTAATGGAACAGTTGGCACCGATTTGCAAAAACTTTTCTCAGACTGGAACTCCAAAGCAGGCTAAGGGTGCCATCCACTGTATATTCAAGAACATGCCTGACCTTCACGAAACCTTATTTCCAAGTATACTGGATACAATTAAAGATAATCTTACACCTTCATCTGCCAATTACAGGACTGCCATTGTGACTTTGGGACATATCGCTTTCAATATTCCTGATAGGTACAAGGTTCAAATAAAAAACATTGTTTCGAGAAAGGTAAGTTCTTAAAAAATATTTTTCTGAGTATATTGAATGTAGCGCAAGGTGTAATTATCAAAAAATACGTTGAATGTTACTTCCTAATTGAGAGACATTGTTGGTCACTTTGAACAAATTGTCCAACTTTTTATGTAGTTCCGCACTGTGACTAGCTCTGTAATTTCTCTTTCTTTACAGATTGTCAAAGAACTGTTGGTGAAGGAAGGTCGTGAAACAGAAATTGACCCAACTGATTCAGAACCTTGGTGTCCCGAAGATCAACTCCCTGAAGAGACTAGATGTAAGGTGGAAGGCTTGAAAGCTATGGCCAGATGGCTTCTGGGACTAAAACAGGATACTGCTTCGGCTCAAAAAACGTTCAGGATGTTGAATGCTTTCATTTTGCACAAAGGCGATTTACTGCAATCTGGCCGGCTTTCTAAATCAGAGATGTCCTGGTTGAGGTTAGCAGCTGGATGTGCAATGCTGAAAGTGTGCGAACAGAAGGGTGTTGGTGATCAATATACGGCAGAACAGTTTTATAACCTGTCTCAACTGATGGTGGATGAAGTGAAGCAAGTCCGGGAAATTTTTGCTGCAAAACTACACAAAGGTATATGATTATGTAATGCATCAAATTTACTCATCGCTAAAGTTTATATAAATGAACAAAAACACATAAATTTAATGTTGAACCTAAGAGCTACAACAATAGAACATGAAATAAGTGTACATTTAAAGGATTTTCATCAGTTTATAAATGAAAGAAATATTGATCTTTTGAAGGAAATTAAAAAAACTACAACTACAACATACTTTTAATTGAAAAAATTATCTAAAAATATAAAGCAAAACAAACATTTTCATTCAAGTATTTATGAAGAGCATTCTTGAAGCATTTTAAATTTAATAATTTGTGAGTTGTAAAATGAATAGAACATCTTATACTTTAAATATGACAGTTTTTTTCAGTTGTTAGTGTGGCAAAGGTTCACGTATATTTTCACAGTTTCTAGATTTGCATTTTATAAAATGAAGGTAGCTTAGGAACGTTTGGAATTGTAAAATTACTTCTCAAAATACTCAGATCAATTCCTACCATAATCTAATAATTTTCTTCTGCATAAAAAAATATAAGCTAAATTGTTCTCTTACCAATTAGAAACTAATAGTTTTTTGGTTTCAAAAGAAAAACACAAATTGAATAAATCAGCAAGAATAAGTAATACTAATATCCAAACTTATAAAAAAATAAATCTTTCTGAAATTAAAACGATTCTATCTGAAAACATTTCAAATGAAGGTGATAATTGTAAAAAATTGATTCACATATGTGATTGAGCATTAAGAAGACAAATCAAAATCAAATTAGATATGTTGAGTCCTTGAGGACAATTAATAGGAGAAATGGAGAGAAATTAGATGATTAGCACTATGAAGTATCAGATTTTAAAAAAATCAGCTTGGAACCAGAACTGTTCAATCAAAAGTAATTCTAGATTATGTATATTGTATTAGAGAATATGTCTGAGTGCATTTGACATGTTTGAAGGATTATATATCAACAGTTGTTACAGTTCCGTTTTGTATGTCAAACATTTTTTTCTTTTATTTGAAAACAGTCTAAATGGAATCGTCATTGAAAAATTTTATCATTCTGTACAAGAGTTTTTTTAATAATTTTTTTATATATAATTGTTATATCGACATCGCTTTAGTTACATTTTTTACGGTTTTTTTATCGTTTTAATACAATTTACTTGTATTATTGCAATTTCATTTGGAAATAAATATCACTTGTATTATAGAACTTGATTATGTTTTGTTTTCTTCCAGGTCTCAACAAGGGACTGCCAAACCGATGCTTACCACTAGATTTTATGGGTTATTATGCTCTTGCTGGCAGAGAACCGGAAAACCGTGTCAGAACGATAGTTCGAAACTACATGATTGCAGACATAAACAGGAGAAGAGATTACGTTAAAACTTTGACGATGGGTGCGGGACAGGCAGATAAAGCAATCAGCCAGCTGCCACATATTTTACCTGATTACATGTTAGTGTTTGCTGTACCAGTTTTGGCTCATGATCCGTTTTTGACAAAATGGGACGATGTGGAAGAATTGACGAAGGCAAAACAATGTCTTTGGTTTATTTTGGAGCCTTTGGTAGTGAAAAGTGATTATTTTAGTTATGGGTTTTATAAGAACTTGATTGAGAGGATGAAAAATCATAAAGATGCTGTTAGGCCAGATGATAACTCTATTAACTATGTAAGTAGAAGATAGTTGACTGTTCATATAACACGATATCCAAGGTCAATAAAAAAAACTATAATTTCCTAACTAGCTATTCTATACCAGAATTGAAATACTTCAATTAAAATCAAATCAGAAAAGATCAGGTTTAGTGTTCAAAACAGTCTAGATTGTAAATTTAAGTCTGTAAGCTTTGTCAAAAAGAAATGAGTACACTGAGGACCGGTACTTTGGATTCCAGTTGAATTCCTAATTAGCAAATCATCATAGCAATCATCATGAAGTAATCATTATTAACAGAAGTCTTTACTTTGTGACATATTATTATTGTTATTCTTCATTGATAACGTAACCTCAGACTTTTGTAATGTTATATTTTGGTTTTGTCTGACTTAATGTTAACAATCTATCTAAAGATAAAATAGACTAAGTGCAGTCTTCATTTTCAAGGATTTGAATATGTAGATTTTAGTTAATAAAGAAGCTATTATATAGCTTAGTGAAAATCTCGCAATGAAGTATTTCTTGAATAGATTTTCGTCAAGTATCGGTCGATTCCATCACATGTCTTATCGACGACCTCTATCAGGCCAAGATCTGGCCCTTTTTTCGAGAATTAAAAGTCTCATTTCAAATGGTTATAAAACTTGTAAGTGCTAAAAATGCCATTGAAAGTTTAAACGATACTGAGGAACCTGTGTTCCCCTATATCTTCGTGACACTACATATATATGTATATATATATATATATTAATAATTTTATTGATCCTAAGAAACATTACATGTTTATAGTAGGAACAATGTAAAATACATATTGAAAAAAAGAACATACTGAGAATAATACAGCAACAAAATATATTCTTTTAGTTGTGTCTTGAATTTCGTGTAATTCAATGTTTTTATATTGTCAGGTATTTTATTATAAAAATTAACTCCATCATGAAAAAACACTTGACCAAATTTGTTTTTATGTGGTTGTGAAACCTTATGGATAAAACCCTAGATATTTTCAAAAGGCATATTCTTTTTTTTTTTAGAAAATTTGGGCGCTGTGCGACCTTGCTTCAGGATTGTTATTGACAAAATCATCAAATTACGATTTGAAGGACTTCCCAAGTGAAGCACGCATTCCTACAATGTACTTCTGTCCTCAACCTGATTTTGTCAACACAAGAGTGTTTCTGCCACCAGAGCTGCAGTACCAACCCACTGTGAAGTCTGGAATAACAATCAATATGCTCAACAATGAAAAACTAAAGAGGGCAAGACCTAAAAAACCAGAAGGGTGCGGCCCACAAGGAACAGATGTACAGGTTAGTATAATAAAAAATAATAATATTAATACAGTATATCTCCGAAAGGTCGTGTTACCAGTGAACACTTATTGACAGTATATGACAAACAACGAATTTCGGATTATCTTCACTCTAGGATTTTTCATATTGTGTTCCTCCAATGTTATATCCAAAAAATATGTCTATTTCTGTTTTGTGTTTATTTTATAAAGAACACAAAATCGGAACACATTTTTTCATCATTTGCAATTATGCCACTTTTCCATTTTCTAAAAGTTGGTAAATTGGCAATTGTTTTTTACTTACACATTTACATTCTAGTCCAGTCATTTGGTAGTTTAACCGGAAAGTTTTCTGGGAGTTTTGAAAATTGGCTATTTTATGGATTTCGGTATGCTCTTTTCGAGTTTCAACTTTGCCGCCTCGTATCTCCGCCGCTCGCGCCGCCATATTGAAAAAATGGCGCCTTATTACTTTACAATATATCCTTTCCGACGCATTTCACGAGAAAAACATTTATGTACAATATTAAACTAGAAAAAATTTCCTACAATTTATGTATTTAAAATTTTTTTATAGAATCAATAGTTTTTGGCGTACGAGCGCCGCAAAGTACATTTCAATAGACGTTTTGAAAAAAATATCATTTCCACACCACCTGGAGGTAGAGTCAAACAGCGCCCTTTTTTTTTTAATCGTGGTTTTCTCTGTAGGCCTAATCCACATGTGACGCATTTATTTAGAAATTTAGCGCAATCTCCTTCGCTTTGCTGTTCCTGATGGACTAGGCGTTACGACTTCGTCTTGGGCACCGATCGAGACATCGCAGACCAAAATTTCGTCCGCATCATCTGCGATGCAATTATCAGACTCATCACAAGCTTCTTCGTTTTTGATTTCATCGAAAAAAATTTCGAAAATATTCGGCGTTTCTTCCTCTCCATCGTAATTATATGATGAAATTTGCGAATTATTACAAGTACCACTAGAATTTGTGCATATCCATCCACATATGCATTCATGTTTTTCCTACTTTTCACATCACAGTAACCATATACTTCAAGGAGGAAACGTTCTCCTGCTCTAGCAATGATCTCTGGATCAACTTTTGGATTTTTAAATACCTCAATAACCTCTTTCAAATCAGGATTATACGGAGTGCATCAATGAATTTCATTTTTCCCCGATTGAAGATGGCACATGTTGTATCACAGCCACTGAAGGCATGCAAAAATAAAATATGATCTGCAGCTGTTTTATCTGTGATACGACCACCATCGATAACATACATTGTATTTCCAAAATTTATGTCTTCAGAATGTTGCTTGAATGTCGTATACATAGGAGATTTGACGCATTTACGAATGTCTTCGCCACTGAAAAGCGATAATGGAAATCGAGCAAGTTCGTACCCAAGAAAGATTTTAAGTTCCTCTTCAGATTCTTTTGCAATGCACATTCTTTGGAAAATTAATAATAGATTAATCGGAACAATTTCACCTTCTTTCGGGATGCCTGCAGTCATAAACACAAAGTGATTTTATTCCGTTTGACTTTTACCGCATAAAAGTCGCTGCCAATGATTTTAGATATGCCAGTGCAACCAATTTCTCGAGCCATGTAACAGTTTATGTTTTTATCTCCGGCAACTCCAGTGCTTATTGACATGATATCCTTCATTTCTGGAAAAGGTGGATGGTTGAACAACCAATCCATCGATATATAGATAAATATACGAAAAACACTTGGTGGTGTAAATGAATACTTTATGATGCTGGTACGCGAAAACTATCGATTTTACAGAAAAAAATATAAATACGTAAATTGTAGGAATGTTTCTTCTAGTTTAATAATGTATATGAATGTTTTTCTCGTAATATGCACCAGAAATGAGATATTGTAAAAAAATTGTTATTAGGCGCTATTTTTCCAATATGGCGACGCGAGTGGCGGAGATACAAGGAGGCAAAGTTGAAATTCGAAAAGAGCATAGCAAAATCCATAAAATAACGAATTTTCAAAACTCCCGGAAAACTTTCCAGGTACCCCCGTTTTTTTGACCAAATGACTGGACTATTCTTTAAAATTGTGAATTAGTTCATCTGTTGGTGAGGTCGAACTGTTCTCTTTTGAAGAATTAACAATGATACGTTTGGAAAATTTTAAATAATGTCACACTGTTCATACAAATGAACCCTGGTCCTATTGGCACCGTTTGTTAAATAAGAATATTGAAGAAAGTCAGGATCTTACCTTTCAACAACCGATTACAAGCAGTTTCAAGGATAAGGTACTAAAAGTCTGTCCATTCAATTGTCCAAAATCCAGCCAAGTAGTTCATGAGGTCAAATATTCTGAGTTGAAAAACAGCCCCTGTTTCCATCCCGAGAACATTTGTTTTATTCAAATTTGTTTTTTTTGCATATAGCTTGCACACTTTCGTGGTGGGATAGATGCTCAGGTATGTTTCAGTTGAAGTTGATGTTGTCGAGTTGAAGTAATAAAATAATTTAAAAAGAGGTTTCTACATAATGCCTACTTTTATTCAGTTATTTTCTTACCAGAGTATTGTTTTTTAAATCTACTTTTTATATGTTCACTGTTATTCATTGACACACCATCCTAACTTCAGAATAGGTATTATAATATGGAAATTGAATTGAAAATAATAAGGACTGAACAAAAACAAATTTTTATCCAGAACTCACCTTGAATGTTTTTCAAACAATATTGTTAGTTTTTCTGAAGAAAGGTTTTTTCTTAGAAAAAACAATTGTTCTCTTGCCGACGTTCCGAATTTAATTCAATTCTTCTTCAGGGCTGGAAAAGTAATTTCTCCGTGTTGATATTACTATTTTTAAAACCAGACATATTACATACATTTAAAAAAAATAAAAAACATTGCAACAACTTCGTTTTGTGTTGGTCTTGTCTCGAAGTTGTTGCAATGTTTTTTATTTTCTTTCAAATGTATCTAATATGTCTGATGGTTTTTAAAATAGTAATAGCAACACGGAGAAACTACTTTTCGAGCCTTGAAGAAGAATTTAATTAAATTCGAAACATTGGCGGGAGAAAAATTATTTTTTCTAAGAAAAAATTGATCCTGTTACCCAACCAACCTTTCTTCAGAAAAATTATTAGATCACTAAATTAGTTAACTAATTGTAAGTTTTGTTCAATTTTGAATATTCATTAATAAGCACAAAACTATTAGCAAGTTTAATGTATGGGCACAAAGAAAAATCGAATTTGAATTGAATTTCTATTCAATCCTGATATCATGTTTTTTATTACACCTCCCTAAGAAAATATCAAAAATTTTAGGTAAGTCAGTTAAAATACAATACACTGTTTAAATACAATATAAAATTCAGTTTTTAAAAATATTAGTTTCTGCACGTAAGAGTACTTGCACAACTTGCAACTACTGACTGAGACTTCAAGATATAACTTTCATCCTCGCAGTCAACGCATATACCACTGATGATGTCTGTCGTAGTAACAGACGAAACTTTTGGTATTTCTGGTTCTATTCGCAAATGTGAATGGAACTTATTAAAGAGAATACCAGCCCTCATTTTATTCTCTTCAATCATGGATAAACATGTTCGGATATAACAAAAATAAAGTTTTTCTATGCTGTTTTAGCCTCATCCAATTTCAGGGTTCGTAGAACTTTTCAAGGTGGTCATTTTTAGGGGCTTCAAATCTAAATCCGATCAAAACTTGTGCAAAATTGAAAATTCAAAATGGCGGGAATTTCAAATATTTATTTCGTCAAAATAGCACTATTAGGCCAGAAATTTGGCATGAACCTACCCTTTTTTGCATGTTTGTGCATAAAGTTTTATATTTTTGTGAGATAACGAGCAAAATGTATCGGTAAAATTGAAGTGCTGGGCGCATCCGCTGGGAGGTTTATATTGCCCCAAATTCACCCCCAAAATGGTACCCGAAACAGTATGTTATTCAAGTATGTTTTTACGTTAAACCTTTTGCGAATTTTCAGTGAAAATCACATATCAAGAAGAAGAATGTCTTAGGTCAATAGGGAGCCGGGTTTTTTTTTAAATCGCCATCTCTTCATTTATGAATAGTAAAAAGGAGTGAAATTCTCACGAAAACTAATAGAATACTTCAACATTATGATGTCATAAAATTTTCAAAAAACACAATTTCAAACGATGAATACGAACATTAAACTTGTTGGAGCACTGGGATGCCTGGCGGGGCGCAGGAGTTAAGATAGCGGCTTTTAATTCAAGCTCAGCTTACTTAAAAATCGTGGCACACGGAAAAAGTTTCAATATTTTTGTCAATTCTGAACCAATTTTTATGATTCTTTTTTAAATCTGGGGTAACAACTTGTCAAGAACATAACATATGTCATATTAGTTCTGCCCATGAATGAATCATTGTGATAGTAATGAATGCGGTTATATATTAAAAAACCTGGAAGAAAAAACTTCACCACCCACCCACTCAATTTTCAAAAGTTTTCTTTGGAACTTTGCAGAGAGCTCCCTGTACACTTAATATAAAAACTAGGTTGAAATTGGAAGGTATCTTTGATTACAAATTAATTCATCAGCAAAATATAAAACTTCACTACCTACCTTATTTTCATAATTTCTCCTTGAAACTTTGCATGAACTACTTTGATATAAAAAGGTTTTATTGATTACTAGACATTGGATAATGTTGGACATGTTGTAATAGCGGTCGACATGTCCGCGATTTGAATGTCTCATTTGATAAAAATAGGTTATTTTTTCATGATTTTATTTTAATTTATTTTTGTTGACTACATATATAGTGAGTTTCAAAAAGTTTGCACGATATGGGAAACTTTTTTATTATTCATTTGTCAGAAAATCTCTTTCCTGATAAAAATTGGTGCATTGCTGGAAACTTGGATTTGAGCTGTCGAAATTCTAAATTTCCGAACGGTGTACAGGGAAGAACTTTTGATCAAGAGTAAACTACCCTAATTTTCGACATTATTGAAAAAGTTTATTCAGAAAAGTTGTTCAAATTTAAAAACAATATTCAGATTTGAAATCACAGCCACCCACGTAACAAAACCAAAAAAATTAATTTCTGATGGTTCTAGCCTTATAAAGGGTACTAGTATCTCATATACACCTTAGGCGCCTCCCTCATATTACTATAATAATATTTCAATGTGAAATTTAGTCCAATTTATCATTCGAACTAGTATATCGATGTTTGTTGAAAATGGTTTAAATTTTTACTAGTTTTTTTGTGCAAAATTGATATTTCACTTTATATGTATGTCATAATAACTATCAGTATTATTTAATGACAAGAAACAATTGACTAAGTTAATTAATGCTAAACAATTGAGTAATACAAATCTGTAAGTTCACGATCACTTTAATCATAGTGTTACCTCAAAGGGTAGTCCTAACCTACATATGTTTTAAACATAAATAAAAACCAAATTACAAAAACGTTCAGAAACCTGAACAATAAATCCTTAAATTTCCACGTGACTTCCTTCCATCGCTAAACATTTTATTGTTCGTATTATTCGTAATGTCGATAATAAGGGTAGTTTACTCTCGATTGAAATTTCTATTTTTTGTTCTCCCCTGTACACCGTTCCGAAATTTGGAATTTTGACAACTCGCAATGCACCAATTTTTATCAAGAATAAAATTTTCTGACGAATGAATAATAAAAAAGTTTCCCATATGGTGCAAACTTTTTGAAAATCACTGTATAACCGCAGTTAATTAATCTTTTAAATTACTATGTTTTATGCAAACATTTTTCGTCTTACTCGGAAACTAGAAACAAAATAGAATTCAACAAAGATTTATGTGAGTTATTTGTTGCTTGCAATAGTCCTTTCCACCAATTAAATAACGAAGTATACCAAAAATTCCTCAAAAAGTATTGCACTAATCAGATAATTCCTGAAGAATCCTCGATTCGAAAAAACTACCTGTCAACTATCTACGAAGAAATACTTAGTGAAATACGCGCCGATCTTTCGAACTATCTAATATGGATATCGACTGATGAAACAACTGATTCATGTGGACAATACATTACGAATCTAATTGTTTTTGAAAACATTATCTCTCTACTTCCCATTTGGTTGCTTTCTTGCAAGGTCCTTGGAAAAACAAGTCATTCAACTATTTCCCGATTCTTCTATAGACGTGAAAATATGTGTTTTTGTTTCTGACCGTGCGCCTCATATGGTGAAAACTGGTCAAGCTCTGAAAGTATTCTACCCGAATCACATCACCTATCTAGCCCACGGATTACATCAAGTTGTTGAAGAGATAAGAAACGAATTCGGGGTAGTCAATAAATTGATTTCTTCTACAAAAAAGGTGTTTTTAAAAGCACCATCGCGAGTACAAGCACATAATATTGTTATAAATCATGCCCCGAAGAAAGTAACGCAGTCCGCCACCGGTAGCCAAAAAACTATCTGTGACGTGGCTAAGAGCGCGCTCAGTCCGAGTGAAGTTTCGAAAATATTCGATGTTCGTCGACATTCTAGATGTGACAAGAATACCGTTACCGTCTCTCGATGGAATTACAAGGAACATTCCACCACCTTCGATTGCCAAATATAAGCGACAACCAATCGCCTATCAGGACAGTCTAGTGGGAGTACAGTGCGGTACGCGGAGCGATCTAGTAAGGCGATAGACATTCGAATAGTTGAAGTTTAGTTGAAGTGTTGTGATATCAATAGTGAAATAAAAGTTAAGTTTGATTATTGTTCACTGTATTCAATTATTATTGGTGAACCCACGGGGAAAAACGTAACAATATAAAGAGTAACTACCCAACATAGCACTACCCCCAGAACCAATATCAACATGGTGGAGAACTTGCTTGAAAGCTGTATTTTTTTATGCTGAGAATTTCCAACACATAAAAAAGTAGTTGAAAAATTTGACAGATCAAACGCCATTGCAATCAATTCAAGGCAGCTAGTGTTTGAGGATCCTCCAATCAAATAAATATTGCTCTTATCCCAACACATTTCAGCAATACAATGTATACCCAATGCTACTAAGAAACGAGAAACTAAACTTTCACAAGTTTTTGGAAATATTAGAAAATATTATTGAACTGAGTAACGCCCTTCCGAATTCACTATCGCGAAAGGTTCGTGGCAAATTAAATGCAGTTTTATATAAAAAAACCCCGGTCTTGAGGGAATAACAAAAATTGACGCATTCATCAACCGCACCGAACAAACCCTGCCTGAAGGTCATTTTCAGCTTATAAATTGATATTAAGTGACAAATGACACAAGAATTATAATAAGTATTATTTTTGTGTGTAATTTATAGTTTATTATATGATAATAATAATGATAATTTATATAATTATATATAATTATAACGAGAACATTAACGTAAATTCTTATAATAAGCGGTTTTTTGATTGTGCCTATTTCGCCCTTTTTAAGTGCATATTTGAAGGCATATTTCGACATTTTGATAGTGCATATAATCCGATGTCTATTGATTGCACATACCACTTGTGAAGCTAATTACCAATAAAATCGACCGCGCCGAAACTTTGCCCACATCTTTAATTGCGTTACTGTGGGATGTGCACAGGACTTCAATTTTAATGATAAATGGCCTCAATTCTCAAGCAGATTTCAACGTTTACTTTAGGATAAACAAAATCATGACAGTACCCACTTCATATATTTTTCGATGCTTACTATAATAGGCAATACATATTTGAAATATGTATAATTAATGAAAAGCCAATATGGTGTAAATTATTACACACTCGGGTTTTATAAGCTCCCTTTTACATTTGAAGAGGTTATCGTATAATAAATTCAAAACTGAAATTGAACGTACTTATAGAGGAAAGTTAATCGATGACGTTTTTAATGCTGATTTGTGTTATTACTGAACAGAATTTGATTATCTTTATCAGTGTATTCAAAATATCTTTATTTAGATGATTCGACCATAATTTTTTTATAATCTTTACTTTTGTTTTGTTTGATTTTTTTTATTTTAATTTTATGTTACTTTAAATGTTTTTACCATTTAACCACATACTTGATGTGTGTGAAATATTTATGATTAGAAGCACAAATAAATATTCATCTAACGATACATTTTGCTCAGCATTTGCGAACATCTTTCAAAAATACTAATTTTTTTGCACAAACGTTTTTTCGTGAATAAATGAATGGATAATTTTGAAATTTCCGCCATAGTGAATTTTTAGTTGTTTATATCTGACCAAGTTTTGATCGGATTTGGAAATGAAACCCCACAAAATGACCATCTTAAAAAGTTCTACAAACTCTAAAATTTTAATGAGTCTATCTAGAAAGAGGTCGAAACAACATTTAGAAAACTGTTTTTTTTTTATATCCGAACATGTTTTTCATGATCCATTAATGTTCGCGGTATTCAAAATGGAAATTATTTCAAAACGTTTTTTGTAATTTCATCTACCGAACCCTATTAGTTAAATCTTGCTATTAATTATGATGAAAATCGGCCCCTGTCTGGATAAGTCGTCCGGGTTATAGATATATTTTGTCCGTGTCAGAATCGAGGTGTTCCATGTGTAACAACCCAGATAATTCATTTTGTTATTTTTTTGGCTGTTTTAGAATTACTCTTGTTCAAAATGTTTGAAAAGAACATGAAACTATACAGTGTGTAAAAGCCAAATGGGATAAATTCATTATTTCGGTTACTGTACATATTTTTTAAAAATCCCGAAACACATCAAATTTAAATTATGATTTGACATACTTCAATGGAAAAATGCTACACCTACCTTCAACCCCCGTCGAATGACAAGTACAACCCCCTTTTTTTTAATGGAAAGTATAGGCTTGTGATATATCGTTCGAAAGGTCCCTTCATTCTCTATTCAAAAATGTTATCGCTTTCAAGTTTATTGCAACAATTGAGATGAAATAAATTAAAATCATATGGTTACCGAAATCATATGGTTACCGGTGGATAGGGAGGCGAGGATAGATTGAATGGCCAGCACGATCACCTGATCTTTAATCATTAGATTTCTTTTTATGGAGATATGTAAAGAGCAATGTGTACAAAACTTAACCTTCAGATTTGAATGACTTAAAAGAACGAATAACGCTTGCGATTAGGTCGGTCACGACTGATATGTTAACTAATGTTAGAAGACAGTTTTGTCTGAGATTATGATGTTGCCAAGACGTTCGCGGTGAACATTTTGAAAATCTACTTCGTTAAAATCCATAGTTCTTTTCATATTCTACATTCCATTACGTTTTGAATTACTTTTTAGTTTTGAGTGTATTTTATCGAATTTCGGTAACCACATGATTTTGATTTATTTTTATCTTAATTGTTACCATAAACATGAAGGCGATAACATTTTTGAATAGAGAATGAAGAGACCTTTCAAACGCTATATCAGAAGCCCATACATCCCGTTTGAAAAAATTGAGGGTTGAACCTGTCATTCGAAGGGGGTTGAAGGTAGGGATGGCATTTTTACTTTGAAGAATTTCAAGTTATAACGTGTTTCGGATTTTTTTTTAATATGTACAGTCTGGCTTCTACACACTGTATATAGCAGTGAGCTGTATAAGAATTTTTGGCTAATCACCCCTCCTCACTTGGGTTGTTCTTTTCTCTGTTTTAAAATTTTCACGTGCATCACCTTCAACTGACGGCATGGGGCTGAAACCTATTTTCTACTTCAGGGATGTGATAATCAGCCATTTACTGTCCTTAGAATAAGATAAACGATTTCGATCTCGACAAAATCCAATTTGAAACTATCAGTTGGCGGTGGGCGCTTGCAACAACAACGGGCGAATTCAATCACCGCGACTAAAAAGTTGTTAGTGTGTGGCTAGCCTAACGTTGCCAGTGTTCGGCTGGCCATACACGTGCTCTTTCTTTCTATTTGCAGGTTCACACAACCTTATGAGGAGTCCACGATGTCGTTTGCGAAAAAATTGAGTAACCTAGTAGCGCACCGAATTCCAATTTTGACATGGGGTCGAGAATACGACGGCCGGAAATTGATAAGCGATATGATAGCAGGTTTCACGGTCGGGCTGACTGTTATGCCACAGGCATTGGCGTACGCCACGTTAGCAGGACTGGAACCTCAGGTATGCATATGTATATTTTAAGTTTCCGGAATCTATTATGTAAAAGATTAAATTTTTCTTGCATACTACAATTTCGTCATGTTTCTATGCTCAAATAAATTCTGTTAAATTTTCACCAGTTCATATTTATTAGTAATAGTGTTTTTTCTTAGCAGAGGGGCATGTATTATGTAAAAGATTAAATTTTTCTTGCATACTACAATTTCGTCATGTTTCTAAGCTGGAATAAATTCTGCTAAATTTTCACCAGTTCATATTCATTAGAAATAGTGGTTTTTCTCAGCAGATGGGGAAAATTTTTCAAAGGCAACCTCTTTGATTGGATTATACGGAAGAGCAGAAAGGCCACACATTTGTATTATTTGTATCTTGGGAATTTAGACCCAAAAACACAAAATTTCAAGTTTTATTTCCAAAATTTAGAGAATAATCTAGATAATGCGACTTTAAAGTCAAAATTTCGTAAATTTCGAGATTAATTTTAAGAGTATGCCGGAATTTTTAGATTATAGTCACAATTTTTGGGACATATATTTTCATTATTTGTTTCTTGAAAATTCAGACTCAAAAACACAAAATTTCGACATTAAATTTGGAAATTTCGAGTCTAATCTATATAGATATTGCGACTTTAAAGTCGAAATTTCGAGTTTAATGTCAAAATTTCGTGATAAAAGTTGAGATTTCAAGAGATTACTAAATGTAGAAAGATCTTTTGAAAAAAGATCGAAATAAATTCGAAATTTCAACTGAAAACTCGAAATTTTGAGATTAATTTTGAAATTTCGAGATTGATTTCGATATTTTCAGATTAATTCAGAGAAAAACAGAACTCTAAACAATTAAACAAAACATAATCTGCATTCGGTTTTTCACCAGCTTCTAATTTCTGAGTAGATAATATTAAATTGTAAATAGGTAATTTTTCTTCGTAAAGAAAGTGTATAGACGTTCACGTTCATTTATCATAAGATTTTTTTTGTACAGTTTTCATAGGAAACTACTGCATCGAATTTCAAAAGTAGAAAGAGTTGAAAAAAGAAATCGATGATCTTTGAAATAAGGTATCGCTTGACCCCTGGCCCCATTCAGGATGTGACGGTAACATTTTACCCCGCCGAGGGGTAGAACTGACACAAGGTTGATAATAGGCGCAAAAGATTTCCCTTTCGATAAAAAATCAACGGTTCCGAGCCATTTCTTTCAAATACCATTCATGAAAAATTCGCCTTCGTTTTGTTTTCGCTGGCCCACCCTGTATATTTCTTCACATTGGCACTACTCAGTATACCAACCTTCTACTACTTTCCTAAGCTATGCAACCACCTTCTGTTGACTTTTCTGAAAATTTTTCATTAGGGTCCCTTCTTTATAATTCTGTTGAGTAGCACATTTCAGATTTTTTTGGTCATATAATCAGAATTTGAAGAAATATGGTGCAGTGACACTTCTCCTTTTGAAAAATCCAGCTGAACAACCCAAAACGATATCTGCTTATCACTATAATCAGTAATGAATTTATTGGGGAAATTATTTACTTAGTGCACATAAAAGTTGTGGAAATATCATTTGTAATATTCTTTATCAAGTGTTCATTATTTGAAATGTACCTATCATATGTGTACGTCAGCTATCAATCAATGTTTGTTTGAAGGTTCATCGTCTAATATGATAAAATATTACTTGAAATCCCTGAAAGAAGAAATAAAATTGAAAATAAAAATGAATAGCTAAAAATAACGATCCTATTAATCAAAAACCCCCGAAATGGAATCACAATTAAATAAAAATCATGCAAAAAATTGAAAACTGAACTATTAAAATGAAATTGAAAGATTTCAAGCCAAGTTATCTCACAACGTTTCGATTGTCAGTGTCCACAATCGCCTTCAGCAGTCATCACCCGTAGTAACGGCTACATCCACCAATTTATCACAATGAAGTGTTTCTTGAATACGTTTCATGGATTTTCATCAAATATCGGCCAATTCCATGAAAATTACTGATATATGTACTAAATGAATTACAGTATGGGCTCTATTCCTCTTTCATCGGATGCTTCGTTTACACCATGTTTGGTAGCATCAAGGACATCACCATAGGACCTACAGCACTAATGGCTTTGATGACCTATCAGCAAGTGATAGACAGAAACGTAGATTACGCTATTCTCCTCTGTTTTCTGTCAGGCCTAGTTCAGATAGTGATGGCAGTTTTACATCTAGGTGAGTAACTGGAACCCTTGCTCGTGCTCTCAATTCTCATTCTTCACACTTCACGAGAAATCCTCGAAAAAAACATCTCAACTAGATAACATGACCACTCAAAATCCAATTTCAATTTGCCGTGCACTTTTATGTAATAATGGAACTCTTACGAATATTCTCTGAAGTGTTCGCACTACGCCAGAATAATTAATCGTTCACTATACCCTCAAATATGTGTTCAATCAAGTTAAGTGTCAAGCACTGCCCATAAAGGATTGTTTTATAATACTTATCTATGTATCATCTATTTTTCAAGGAAAAAACACAAGCACTACAGGATAAACCTCAAGGCACTCTAAGATCGATCCCTGTGCGAAAGTAGTGATTCACATTGGAGTTGAAACGCTGGAGATTAAATCCATTTGGAAAAACGTTCTCAGGAAGTTTATTTTACATGAACGCAGTTCTCCAAATGGAAGAGTTTTTGAACAGTGAAGTTTGAGGTGTATTGAGTTGAACTTCAAAACGATGAGCAGCCACAGTCTATCGGGTTTTTCCGATATGTACCGCTCTTGGTGGAATCAAATGTTCCAAGTCCCTTGAACACTTCCAGTGAAAGTATCTATAGAACAGAGACAAATCTCCAACCTTTCTTCGATGTTCCAGACTATCAAGGTTGCAAATGATGTTCGCGTCTCCAATCAGGCGGGTGGCTCTTTTCTGAATGGAATCCAGCAGCTTCAGGGTATGCTTAGGGGCGGAGCTTCATACGTGAGAACAATACTCCAAAAAAGGTCTGATCTGAGCTTTATAAAGCATCAAAAGTTGCTGAGGTGTTTACAGTTTCCTGATTCGGAAGAGTGTTCCAAGCTTTTGAAAAGCAGCCTTTGCAATTCAGCGGCATGATTGTGACAAGACATAGTGGTATCCATTTTAACCCCCAACAAACTCATCGGAGCAGAAAACGGAATTGTCTGTCCTGACATTGTTATATCCGGTTCAAAGACATTATTTTTTTTGGAGAAAACCGATGCCTGGGTTTTTGTGGCATTGAATTGAACCTGGTTACTTCCACTCCAATTCGAAATCTTCATTAACATATGCAACCTCCTGCTGCCGGTTAAGATGTGTATCCGCAGCCGATGTCCTGGTATCCAAATGGAATGACGAGACAAGTGTGCTGTCGTCAGCAAAGCAATATATTGGATTCTTGGTTTGTCCCAATAAGTCATTGATATACAATAAAAAGAGCCATACACAAAAATTATCCGACAAGCCATAGCACCGGAGTTTGGCCAGCAAACCCTCATGCCACACACGGTCAAAGGCCTTAGAAATATCAAGCGAAACAGCTTTCGACTCTCCATGTTTCTCGATTGCGTTATTCCTCCTTTTGTTGTGAAACAAAAGGTTGCCTGTTGATCTTTGTCTCCGAAAGCCATATTGATGATCGCTCAAGATGTTAAAGCCATCCAAATATTTAAGAATATAGTGGTTTACGGCTTTTTCCATGATTTTTGATATCACTGTTAGCAAAGCGACTGGTCTATAGCTATTTGAAAGATTTTTTCGCCTTGCCTATCTATAAAGACCTCAACTTTCTGTTCTAAATTTCAGGTGTACTCATAGATTTTATATCTATACCGGTGACAGTTGGTTTTACATCAGCAACATCTGTGATAATAGGTACATCTCAGTTGAAAAGTCTTCTCGGACTCAAAATAAAAGCATCTGCTTTCCTGGACACCATTACTGAAGTTTCACATAAAATTCATCAAACTAGAATGGCTGATCTCGGCTTGGGTGTGTCTTGCATAGTAGTGCTGATGTCATTAAGAGTAAGTGGAGAAAACGAAACCAAATATCTTATTACTGATATTATTATGGTTCATGGTAACAATTTGAAAGTTCAACTGGTTGATACTTCTGTTCTTCCATTTTTGCTTTCAGAAATTGAAGGACGTCCGTCTGTACAAGAAAAACACGAAGCCCACAAGAAATCAAAGCATTCTCAAGTACGCCCTCTGGCTGACTTCGACTTCAAGAAACGCCATTGTTGTGATATTCTGCAGTTTTTTGGCTTACTTATACGAATCCAGGGGTATAGGTTCTCCATTCCTGCTCACAGGTCAAGTGAAACCAGGTCTGCCCGAATTCAAACCACCTCCGTTCCAGACAACTTTGAACAATCACACTGTATCTTTTGGTGGTATGATATCGGATTTAGGAAGCTCGATTGTATTGGTTCCCGTCATCGCTGTTTTAGGAAATGTCGCAATAGCTAAAGCTTTTGGTGAGTATATTAGATTTCATTAGAGCTTTCGTCCAATTCCATTTTCATGATATTTTAATTTTGTTTTCCATATGCACATCAGTCCCACCTGAAAGGAAGTGTAAAAAGTGTAGGGGAAACTTATTTCACTAAGCATATTAGACGACGAATGGCGCAAATGGCGACGGATATCAAAAAACATTTTTAAACTGAAAATATGCGTAATCCCCATTTCTACGCCACTGACGATCAAGTTTAGCTATTCCAATTGATAGCAAACTTAGCGAAAACAGTGGCGTACAATTATTTTACTATAAATATCAATCGAGTAACCCTCTACGACGCCAGTGAATTAAAATTCCAAATCTGATTTCATGTTAAGAAGTCCCTTGTTACAAATACACGTAGTTGAATCAAAATTGGCGAGAATAATTGTGAGTTATCAATAAAAAAAAACAATATTTTTAGTCACTCACGTCACTCAGAAACGAAGCAAGTTAGGACACACGTTCATGTAAATTTTTTTCATTAAAAAGAACAAGTAATCACAACCTGAAATTGATGACATTATTCAAGATACACCCTGTATAATAACAATTTGTCATGCATAATTCTACAACAGATCCCTGTCAACATAAAGTAGCAGCGTTCAATAATATGTTTCACAGACTATTGAATATTCCTGTCAGGAAGTCATTTTCAGAAAGAACTGAAATTTATCAAATAATTCGCTGTCAATAACGGATATAAAGTAAATATTATCAACTCGATATCGACAAGGAAAATAAACCATTCACCAGGTCTGTTCTACTTCAAGGAACAATAATGAGCATCATACGACATTGACATATATTGGTCAACCCACCAATAACATCTCTCAATTTTTGAAAAGGATAGGCTTGACAAATGATATTTTGAGTAAATTTATTAGAAACAATAAAGTGGAAACTTCAGTGTCGGATAGATTAGGAGTACTTATATGAGTTGACTTGTGGTCATTGCTCAAAACTGTATATAGGCCAAACGGGAAGAACCTGTTTTCAAAGAATGAAAGAACATAGACGTAGTTTCTTGAATGTGAAGACCAATTCCACATTTGTACACCATCTTCGAACATGAGTTCATGTTGACATGAACAAGTATTGTGATTATTTACCTCTTCTAAATTCAATATCCGCCAAGGATATTAGCCGGGGAAGTAGTTGTTTTCCGACAGACATTTACCAGAGCCTACTGTGTAGATATTTGGGGGAGAATAATAATTTGAAATTTTATTTCAGAATATTTATTTTCCAATAAGATAGTTTTTACTTATGTCTTCTGAATCTGTTTTCTAACATGGAAATTGGTAATTTGTTCATAACATGTTTATTTGACGAGTTTGTTGAAATTTTCATTTACTATGTCGAAAATTAAATGTGATTTGAATTTTTATAGCGAATTCATTCATTAAAGTAAACAAGGATTGATATAATTGCGATTTAATTTTGTTTTGAAAAATCACCTCAAATAATCCTATGAAAATGTTGGCGTTAGATATGTACAACTGAAGACGATACTGATGTATGCAAAGGAAGAGGTATCACTGGTGTATCGCCCCTCTAATTGAGAAGTTTTTACCTAAACTCGAGTGAAATTATTAGTCATTGAGTAGGTAGAAGGTCATATGATTCAATTTTTTTTTGTGTCAAGGACACCGACTATTTGGGTCATTAGCCTCGCGATCCGGTAAGACCCCGGGTGCTGCTTAAATCTCTCTGGGGTTTTTAGCTGACCTTAGACTCTTTCTGATAGTTTTCGTTGGCTTGAATATTGGTTTCACGCCATGTCTCTCTAAAATTTTTCCAATCCTGTCTGTAATATTTTCAACCCAGGGTAGAAAAGCTCTTCCCTTAAAGTTCCACTTAACGGCCACCTTAACGGTCTACTTTATTGGCTCCCTTGAAGGTCTACCTTTACGGCTCCATCAAAGGTCTACCTTAACGGCTCTCTTAGAGGCTACCTTAACAGATTCCTTAGAGGTCTACCTCAACGGCTCTCTTAAAGGTCTATCTTAACGGCTGCCTTGAAGGTCTACCCTAACGGCTCCATCAAAGGTTTACCTAAATGGCTCTCTTAAAGGCTACCTTAACGGATTCCTTAGAGGTCTACCTTAACGGCTCCCTTGACTGTCCACCTTAACGGTTCCCCTAACGGTCTTCTTCAACGGCTCCCTTAACGGTCTACATTGGAACCACGAAAGGAAGTGGGTAGTCGTTTTTCTGAGCACAAGAGAAATTGTCGCCTCGGACCAACCAACAGCTGTTGCCGAACATTCTCTCAAAGAAGGTTTTTATATTATTTCATTGTAAGATACAGTAATACCTGGTAAAATTCAAAATTAATAGCCAAGAGTATATAGAGAAACAATAGAAATTAAAAAACAGGGATAATTTCGATAGAAAAAAGATGCAATGAACATTAATAAAATCTGGCTACCTGTCCTTAATTGTACACAAACAAGGTTTTGATTCAACTAAGAGAAACGCCCACCAATGATGATATAAAACCGTCGACAAATTCCAAGATTGTAGTTTCTGCGTTGAGGATATTATAAGCACTTCGACCGTTATCTCACCGCCTTTGATAATATTTACCGCAGTGGTAGACGAAACGTCAAGCATTAAATTCTACAGACCACGGCCAGAAAACTCTGAAAATACCCTTGACACTGTTTCAACAATACCTTTAATTTTATGTTATCGAATCCAGAAGATTTATTATTATTTATTAATACACTAATTCTACCTTTGTAAAAGTGGGTTTTTCGATCTGCCAATTGAAAGTTATACAGGGTATGTGGTTGATACAAAAAGATTGTGATTATGTTTCACCACCTAGTGATATTTTTTAATTATTTTCAGCTAGTGGTTCCACAATCGACGCCACTCAAGAACTATTAACTCTGTCATTGTGCAACATATTTGGTTCCTTTTTTTCTTCGATGCCTATCACTGGATCCTTTTCGAGATCTGCAGTGAATCATGCCAGTGGCGTCCAAACTCCCTTGGGAGGAGTTGTAACAGGTATTGTAAAACTTGTAAAACCCCATTCAATCCAGCGTACATACATATCATTTTTTCTCTTTCTATAAAAAAAATAATAACATTGGCCTCTAACTTATCATTTTTTTGTATTTATAGGAATCATGGTCCTATTAGCTTTGAGTTTCCTAACGCCTTACTTCGCCTACATCCCAAAAGCCTCTCTGGGAGCTGTAATAGTGAGTGCCGTCATTTTCATGATAGAATACGAGGTTGTGAGGCCAATGTGGAGGTCTAGTAAAAAAGATCTCCTGTGCACGTTTGCTACATTTATAGCATGTTTAATCGTTGGTGTTGAATACGGGATTTTGCTGGGAGTTGGCATAAATCTGATGTTCCTGTTACATTCTTCAGCAAGACCCACAGTCTACGTGGAAAGATCAAAGGTATTTTTTCACAACTAGTATTCAATGAGTCCAAGTCATTCATTTTGGTTTTGATATGCACTTTTCTTCGAATTTGATAAACTTTTCAATTAAATTCTAATACAAACTATTGATATAGTTAATGGCTTTCTATATAGGTTACATTAAGTTTTTCATTTCAGTTGTTGGTGTTACCTCTGACCAAAGTAAAATTTTCTATTGTGTATTGATGGTATACATAAAGGGTTGCCAAAATGTTTTGAAAACAGTATTATAGCTGCAAGACAAAAAAGCTGGGTCGTTATCAACAAAATAATTCATTGCAATGGATAATATCAAATGTGCGGTTTGTTTCAATATTATATACAAAAAAATACTTTAAAGGCCTAACCGAAACATATGCCACTGTTTCCGATAGTATATCTCAGTTTTCCTGAGTGTATACTATATATACAGGTTCGAATTGTAAAGGTGTTTTTACAAGAATATCCTAATATTGAAATATTTGTTGATCTAATAAATAAAAATCACGTGGCAGCGTGTTTATGGTTGTACTCCTCCAAAACGGTCTGAACAATTTGTTAATTTCGATCAATTTATCTGCGAATATTGTCAATTATATTTCAGAACTTGGTGGAAAAATATACACTCACCTTGAATACTTACTCAGTATCGTACGAAAGCATAGAAAAGCCACAAATATCAATGCTATTTTTCAATAATTCTCAGTTATATCCAAGAATTAACAGTTATAAGTGTGAATTCACAGTTATAACGGTAGGTAATCTAACAAATTCACACTTATGTACAACTGTGAGTTTACACAGCTATTTGTAAATTATGATCAGCGTCTGCAGACAACAAATTCCTCGCATGTACACTTTTTATTCGGTACAATAGATGTCAGCACGTTACATTTGTTGCAAATAAATTCAGTATATGATTTTTAATGAAACATAAACTAACCTGTAACCTAACAAAGCCACAGAATTTCGGATTAACTAGCCGAAATTAGTGGGAGTAGAGAGGACTGGATCCTCCGGGAGAAGGAAATATTAAGAGCAGATTAATGTTGGTTAACAGATGGATCAAAAACACCTCCAGGCTCTGGTGTAGGTGTTTTCAGTTGCAGACCCAGGACAGAGATATCAACCTGCCTAGGGATCTATGCGACTGTATTCCGAGCGGAAATCTTTGCTATTGAATTGTGTGCGGAAAGATTGGTAGAATCCAACCTCACACACAAGTCAATAAAAATTTTCTCGGACAGTCTGAAGCTCTTGGCTCCTACCGAGCAACGTCTAAATTGGTAGCAAATGG
>WOGR01000379.1:0-34410 GCA_015342045.1 Leptinotarsa lineolata | reverse complement strand
TGTCATCTGATCCTACGACTTTCTTAATTTTCAAATTTTTAATTATGTCAAGTTATTTCACCTGGATGAGTGGGTGACAAAATGAAGATATTCTCTGTTGTATGTCGTTGATACTGGAAATTAGAATCCCTGTTAATTTTCTTTGCTAGCGTGCTATCTACTTCAGAAAATTTTTTATTTATTAAATTTGCCATTTTTTTTTCATCAGTTACTAATTCCTCTGTCGTTTTTTATTGAATTTATTGTTTGTTCATTCCTAGACCAGAGCATTATAGTCTATAACGTATATTCTTAAATAAACCACCAACATACCTAAAACATACATGTAATGTAATGGTATTTATTTAGGAGCATAAGTTCATTAATATATTCAATATTTTAAATAATGATATTGCAATCCAGTCTCATGACATCACTCGCTTCGACGGTACTAAAATTAAAACTAGCATCATGAGATTTACAAGAAAATACAAGAGAAGAATTAGCACAGAAGTGTTTCTTGATATTCGCAAAGATAAAGCTCCTCAGAGAAAGAATTTGCAAAAGTAAACAAAACGCATGATTTCATACACCATTCAGAAAAGTGATCCCGTTCTATTCTCGAAAACCAAAAACTTAATTTGTAAAATACCCCAGAAGGAAACAGGTACATTTCCTTTATAAAAACAAAAAAATTGTTTTGGCATAAGAAATGAAAATTTTCTATGTTTTTTACCACTTTTATTCGTAACTAAAGTTACTGCAGTTTCGTCCTATAAGGACATTTTCATAGAAAATTTTCATTTCTCATTTTTCATGATGATCTCTTACCACGTAGCAACAGCTACATCCATCAATTTATCATTTAGGTTTCATTAACATGAATTTTTTAAGGCTTTGAATCATTAGACAATTAGAGATTGAATGGATTGCTGTGGACTGTTCAGTAGACACATTTCTAATTCTCCATTTGAAAATGATGAGCAAATTATGGTGATTGTCCAAATTTTGAAATTCTGTAAAAGTTATAATTGAAAAGTAATAAAGATTGTTAAATAAGTTGCCTTAAAAAACATTCCAGTATGTGTAGAACTGAAAATTAATTTTCTCAAAACTATATATAGTAGTATATATATAGTCATTCTCAACTATTTGTATTTCTATATGTTTTGTGTGTATGGAATGTGTTATAAAAACATACTATAAATGTTCGATAGGCTAGTTGATAAGATAATCATACTTCATCTGGCTCGTTGATAAGATATTCATACTATGATTTATCAGTAGTTCAGAAGTTCATCACTTTCTTGTAAATTATCAATGTCTTCAGAGTATTAATTCACAATGAAAGGTACAAATATTTGTTGGCCAAAAAAAGGGTAGTTAGACTGAATACATTTTTTCATGCAATATTTTGATTACCTAACAAACATCAACCCTTGACACATTTTTACTCTCTGTAGTGAATCATTAAATTTAAATTGTAAGCTATTATTCAATAATAGAATGGCACAGAAGATGATTATCCATCCAGTTTACGTTTTTTTCTTTCATTAAATCTGATTTTGAATTAATGTCAAGTCTACTAACAGCGATTTCATTCATTTTTTGTATTTATTGTTCACTTCTCATTATGTAAGAAAATTTAGACAATGGGTTGAAAAATATAATCAAAACTTTAAAAATACCATTCTTGACGCACATTTTGTCTACTCTGAGTTGGCTTCATCAGCTTGGTTGATTTTTCTGAGAGAATCAGTTATGATCACTTGATATTGCCAACTTGGTCGTCAATTGTCAATTTTGGTGTATTCTTAGATCTTGTGTATGCAAAATTGATTATATTAGACTAATTCTAACATTAGAGATTACAGTTCTCCTATTAATATATCCAAAGGTTTATGTCTCATACTAGCTGCAGTGGGTGTTTTTTAATTCCAAGATGTTCCATGTCAATTTTCTGTTATGAGGACAAGTTTTTCAACCAAAGAAAAACAACTTGGACACTAATAATTAAGAGTTGAAAACCACTTGCTCTTTGAATTGAATATTAATAAATATCTTTCATATAAGATGAAGTAATTCTCTGCTGAAGAAGTTATGCAATTAACAGTGACTTTCTTTTTCGTTTATTTTGGAGCTTGTTCCACTGTTGGGAGATAGAAAAACTATTGTCTAAAAAACAGTAAATACTTGTTTAACTGGAGATGGGGTCCTTTATAAATTTTATTAAAAGGGCCTTTGGATTTGACTCAAGTATCAGGCTTTTTTTAAAAAAAGTTTCTTGTGATTTTGAAATTTGTTTCAACTAACCTATATATGGAATTTGAATATTTCAAAAACAATTCACATTATTTCCAGAAGAAAAAAAACAAAATGGTTCATTCCTTACGAACCCAGAATTCTGCCAAAAATCTTTTTCTCAGTACTCATTAACAGAATCCTAAGACTTTGAAATTCATCAAGCATTTTCACTTTGGACTTATTGCCTGATTAAATACCACCAAATATTTTGTTTTATAGTGGATTTGAAAATCCAAGCAGATTGTACTGCAATACATTGATAATCAGGGTGGTTCTGATAAATTGAGGAATACTTTTTTATGTTTATATATTCTAAATTCAAACAGCCTACAGTATCTACCAATATTTAAGTAATTTTAATAGGACAAATTTTTATTTGGGTGGTGTTCAACTGATACTGAATGATCACTAATGAAATGTTTCCAATAATACAACTCATTTAGATGTGCCCAAACCTCGGTTCTAATTGTCAAACAATATTTAAAACAACTTAATTTTTGTTGTTTCAGAATTTGGCCGACCCAAATGTCATTCAGCAACTCCAACAATTGCAACGACTGATATCAAAAAACGTAGAGAATTCTGTCAGATCTGAACAAGTCCATTTCGATAAAAAATTGTTGGATTTTGATTACGGAGATGAGGAAGATGAAATACATCCATCCCCAAGAGCTCAACCAAATGCAAGTGAATCTATACTGCCAGTTACCAGGTAAACTAGTATAATAATTCATCCTGTTGAAATGGAATTAATTGAAATATTTCTTGAAGCCTTTTGACAAATCCAGAAGTTTTACGCCAACTACAAACTTTGCAACAAACAATGGTTAGCGCTACTCAGCCTGAAGTAGATGTGGACAAAATGAGAAAACTACAAGAAATGAAACAGCAGGAGGACGAATTTGATAAACATCTTGCTCAAACTGTTCCGGTGGGTAGGATTTTATTTTTTTTATAGAAATTTAGCCAACTTAAATATTTTCTGTGAACACCTACTATCGTAAATAACATGGTTTATAGCTTACTTTCTGATTGGTAAGAAACATATTTTCAATCATTTAAGATCATGCCAAAATACATGCAGTGTAATAGCAATACAGCAATATCAAAGGGTGTGCTTTGCCAACCAAATAAGAGTTGGAAGGGTGTGTATTCTAAGATTGTTATGATAATGAATCGCGAATAGATTCATAATTTTGTAAATTCTCATATGTTAGGCAATATGCTGGCAAGCCGTGATGAGCTTCTCAATCTCCTTGGAAAAAGAGTCATTAAATTTGGTTTCCTAAACCAGGGATGAGCAACCTTTTTTATCAACGGGCCAATTTAAAATTTGAAAATTTTTGGCGAGCCGTAAATAAAGTAACCCTTATTAATAATTTACGAAACTTTATAATGAACATTAGAAGTAAAAAATATAAAATAAAAAAAAATCTATACAAAACATTCATGCATTTGAAATCGTAAATGAAATTAGTTGATTAAAATGTCTGTATATTGTGCATATTTTTGAGAAGTGGTAACGTTTTCTTTCTCTAAATGTGGAAAGTGAGACACATTATTCTGCAAATAATGCTGTTTCCACAATTTTAATTTGCGCTCAAAGTCCTGAATTTTATCATATAAGTTGTGAATTAACTGTCCTTTGCCTTGAAGTTCCACATTAAGATCATTGAGATGCTGAGTCATGTCAATAAGGAACCCAAAATCGCACATCCATTCTTTATTACCAAAATAAGGAAAGGCATATCCCTTCATATCCAAGAACAATTGTATTTCGCTTTTTGAGCTTTATACTCTTTTTAGCATTTCACAATAATATTGCACTCACGCCTTTCAAGAAACACAAGAATTGATCACTTTAATGAAATGAATGAAATGTGCAGCTGTGTGCAGCTCTGGTGCCGCTGAAGAATTTGGGACAAGGGCAGTTTCCTCGTTCTTGAGGAAGCAACTGAGTATTAGGTCGCATCGCTTCCTGGCTACACCACTAAATTTTTTTTAGATTTAGTTACTGGATTATGAGGTGTGAAGCTAAGAAGCTCTCTTGATACGGTCTTACAGGGAGGTCAGTTGTCTATCTCCAGTGTAGGTTCAAGGTCGAATTTTAATTTTGTGGGTCCCACGAGTAACTAAGAAAAAGAGGTCCATCATGGTTGAACTCTGCCTGCGTTGCTAAGACGAGAGTGCACCCGGTATCTCAAAGGTACCATTAAAGACTTCTGATGGACTTAGTGTCATATCTTGGTACGAATAGACACACCTTGGAATCAAGCAATTCTTGAGATATCAGATAGCTCCACAAGTGATCCTGTCATTCCCATATCCAACAGGGTTAAGGGGAAGCAGACATTTGATGGCTGAATTTGCTCACCATCACACAACCCAAACCACATGCAAAAAGCATCAAGCACAGTAGCTTAAGCAGTGAAACAATGAACAAAGACGGTCAACCCGACTATGAGGTGTACTAAAATGTTAATTGAAACTTTTCGATATTTAATCGAGTTCTATTGATAGCTCGTGGATTTATTAGTTTAATAATGTTAGTTAAAATGAGAGAAATGTTGATATTTCTTTGTGAACCTATTACTTTTATTTTTTCGTAATGAATCTATTGCATGACACAACGCTTTTGTTTTTAGAATTTACCATTTGCCTCGGAATGTGAATTCCGAGGAAATAACTCTCAATTAATCGGTGGACAGGGAGGACTTCCTGGGGGATACTTTATGGAAGGTATGAATCCACCAGCACCTCACTATCAACAACAAGACTATGATCCGCCACCACCACCACCTCAAACTGTAGAGAAAATATCCAGTCTAGATAATAGTGGAGATGTTGAAGTTATCACTTTGGATCATGATGATTCACGCTCACCTTCACCTAATGATGATAGATATAGAAGGAGGAGGAGAAGTAGATCAAGAGATAGAAGGGGAAGAGAAAGAGAAAATAGAAAAAGATCCAGGTCCAGATCTGGGAGCCGTAGGCACAGATCAAGATCGAGGGACAGAGGTGATAGGAATAAAAAAGAAAAGGAGAAGGAAAAAGAAAAGAAGGAAGAGAAGGAGAAAGAAACTGAAAAAGATAGAGAAAGAAAGAAAAGGGGTTTACCAGCTATTAAGAATGATCATCTCAGTGGTAAGTTAGAAGTTATGTGAGCAAATTAGTATACCTTAATAATTTATCAAAACTTCTTGTGCATGTTATAATTTCAAATATTTCACGTTTCTCAATATACGTTCCAGAAAACCGTCTTGAAATGATATCATGTCACACTAAAAGTACGTCTGAGAAAAACAGAAGTATTGCAAAGGGTATTTTAATAGTTTGCAGCACAACTTTATGGGTGGGACACCTTTCAAAATTGGTGCATCAAGATGATTTATCTAATACCTTTGGTGAATTTGGAGATGTAGTCAGCATAGACTTGATACCACCAAGAGGATGTGCTTTCATTGTGATGCTTCGTAGACAAGATGCTGCTCGCTGTTTAGGCAAATTGAAAGGTCACGTTTTACACGGAAAAGCTATAACGGTAATTAATACAAACCTCTTATTTGTTCACAACACATGTATTTTTATTTATTTGATTACCATTCATGTCTAAGAAGGAATCATTTTGATATAATCCATATTGGTTTTCAGTTGGCATGGGCCCCAGGAAAAGGTGTGAAAGGCAAAGATTTGAAAGACTATTGGGAGGGTGATCTTGGGGTATCTTATATACCCTTTGTCAAAATCAAAGAAGATATAGATATTGACATGTTGGAAGATGGCGGAATGATAGATGAGGATACGATGCCTATCTGGATGAAAGAAAAAATTGAAAGAATGGGGAAAAAGAATATTTCCATTGATTTGCAAAGTTATTTGATTCCTGAGATTCCTAAGCCTCCCTCACAAATAGACACTAGCCAGCCGCCTCCAATGCCCGGTGCTGGATTGCTACAACCTCCTCCAATGTTACCAATGGTGTCTCCATTCCAGTTCAACAGTAGATTGCTTGGTATGAACGTTCCACCAACTATGATGCCCAACATGCCTAATGCACCTAATATACCATTCGGAGTACCTCCACCTAATATTGCAGGACATATGATGCCTAATCAGTTGATAGGAATAGGATCTCCTTTCCAGGGTGAGTTATTTATCTATAGCTGAGGACCAAAAGTATTCTCTAGCTGTGCTTGTGTAGATTATTGTGTTCTAAGGCTTTTCAACCTCTATACTTATTTTCAATTTCAGTCAAATGCATATTTTTACAATACGTGAAGCTTTTATCTTAATATTAAGAATTCTTCAGACTTAATATGTCAGTCCAATGATTCTATTGGTCTGAAAATTTCAGGATCGTCTGTGAACATTAAAAGCTTGAATTTTCAAAACATTCAGTAATGTTTTAACAAAGATGTTGAACAGAAGAGGTGCACAATGAGACCCTTGAGGTCCTCCCGATGTTATGTGAATGATAGTTAACCTAACATTTCCTACCCTAACTTGCTGAGATCGGCCAGTCAAGAAACTTTCAAACCATGATAAAGACAGATTCGTGAAACCAAATAATCTCATCTTATCTAATAATATGTTCTGATCCACACGATCAAATGCCTTGTATAGACTGCATCAATCTGGCCATTTTTCTCCAAAACATCTATATTTTGCTCTAACACCAATAGGGTAACTGTAGACTTTTTCAGAGAAAACCCATGTTGATATGTTCTTTAACAATGAAATTTCAACTAATCAGTTATCAAGCTATCCAGTAGTTTAGGGAAGCCTGGTTACATATACCAGAGGAGTTCTTTATGTCTTGTTTATTTCCCGATTTGAAAATTGGACGAATGTAGCTACAGACCACCCTTTAATATATGTTGAATATTTTTACAGTGAAAGAGTAAATTACAGAAACAAACAAAAATTGTTAGGTAAAAACCAGTTACGCCTATTCTATCACAAAAAAAAATCTGATGAATACCGGCCAATTAACACTTTACCCTGTGCTGAAAAACTGTTAGAATCAGTGGTATATCAACAACTGTTGGAGTATTTTAATAAAAAAAACATACTCTTCATAAACCAATCTGGTATTTAGATCAAGCCATACATGCGAATCTGCACTTTAGCTTACGGTTACTGAATGGAAAGATAAAATGTAAAGGCATGTACACTGTAGATCTAAAACATACATTTGAAACTGTTAATCGTGAAATATTTATTGAAATATTAAAAAGATATGGCATAAAAGAAAAAGTACTCAATTGGATCAGTGATTACCTTACAGGAAGGATGCGTAGACCATGGGGTTCCGCTATTGCTATTATTGATCTACATTAATGATATCAGTAAATGTAACGAATGTGATTATGAACATTATTTTGCTGATGATGCCCGAGTATCGGTTAGTGATACATAAAAAATTAATGCATCAAATAATACTGCTACATATTTAAAAACTAATAAACTAAAGCTAAATGTTAACAAAACAAAGGCTATGATACTACACCGTTTAAGTCCAGAGAATTAGGTTTAAATCAATTTGATATTGGACAACCATTTCAATCACATTCAGAAAAAAAATTTGAAGAAATTATATTTTTTACAANGCAATCACGAATAACAGTATATAAGACCATTATACAACCACATTTCGAATATTGTCCCACTCTTCTATATACAACTGATTTAAATAAAATGAGAATACTACAGAAACTACAGAATCGTGCAATGAGGATTAGTTTGAGATGTGACTGGAGAATCTTGATATCTTTAACGATGACAAAATGTTACATAAGCATCTACCTTCATATTTTGACAAATTTTTATTTTATAATAATCAAATCCACTAGAATAAGAGATGATTTGTATATAAACAATCAAAAACTTTGCAAGACTAATTTTTTATAGGATTTATTAAGTATAGCAATCTATTTGAAAATGTAGTTTTCTACCAGTCTTATTCTGTTTAAAAGGAAATCATTTAAGACACCATTAAGGTGATACCAAATTATTATGTATTTTTAATTATTGTGGGTAGTACTTATTAACAAATATTAGTAGATATTTTTATTTTGTTTATATGTATATGAGTGTTTAACATTATTATTTTTGTTGTATATTAGGATGTACCCTATATGAATGAATATTAAATTATGTTTTCATAGGTCAGCGATGATCCCTGTATCTGAACAACATTTATAATGTTGAAAATGAGATATATTGGATATGTTAATTAATAGACATTATTTTTTAGAAAGTAGTTGGGAGTGCCGTCAGGGCCACTGCTCAACTTATCTGATGAGGATACTGTGCTATCAGAAACTTTTTCAATAGATATTCCAAAATTATATGTATCATAATCATGTCATGATCTATATCTAATGGAGCGTTAGATTCTTGAATATACTGTTGAGAAATGATTTGTGAGACAATTTGCAATCTGTTTACTATTTGCTCTCATCATGTCATAATACATAGTCATTTGATGATCTTTCAGTATTTATATACTTCCAGATAAGTTTAAGGTTAGTATAAAGAGTCGTCGTATAGTGTTTATGCACAATTTTCTTTGAGATATAAAATCTCAAATTTGCCCTGAACCATTTTGGAAAGTTAGATTTTTCAGTGGTACAAACAACTCAATGGCCAGATTCACTATGTGATGTAAATATACGGCACCATTGACGTTAAGCAATGTTTAGTGTAACTTCAAGTCTATACCAAAAAAATTATTGTTGATACAAGTAAAGTCAGCATTTTTGAAATCATAATAATATTCAAAATGTTTTTAGTGGTTTACAATTAACGGTATCACATCAGTATCCAAAAGAGAGTGACTGCGATCAAAAATATATCTGTGAGATCAACAGAAAGATATTTACTAGGGCCCACGAATAGAAAAATTTCTTGAAAACAAAGTAAACACCTTCTGCTCTCTTCCAACATCACCTACAGACAGGACACAAAATCGATTTCTATTTGACAAAATGGATAGCTCAGTGTTACAAAATTTGATATTCGGCAAATTAGTGAAACCATCGTAAAACAAAAGTGTTAATTAACAAGAGAGGCAACTATTTAAATATTTTGACAGTTTGGAAAACAGTAATCAGAAATAATAACCGAAAACAACCAATAATAAATAATAATCAAAATCCCAACCACTTAGGTACCGAAATCAACAAATCAGAAAATACGTCTCTATAAATTGCGCAAGCAGAAATATTTGATAACATCTAGAGAATCATCAAAAGTCCATACTGATAATAAGATCTGGGATTATGGGGAAACATTGACTTTTGAAGAACACACAGCATACACACATACTACCACACACTACCACACACACACACCACAAGCTCTCACACACCACAAGCTCTCACTCACCACAAGCTCTCACACAACACGAGTACACACACAATCCACGAGCACACACGCACGCACACTACAAGTACACATACCACACACGTGTCCGCGCTCACACACCGCGCGCGCGCGCGCCCGCTCACACACACATTGAAATTATGCGAGGTATTAAAAAGGTAAAAATATACAGGGTGTTTTTGAATTGAGGGAGTTTGTATCCACTTCTGGAATAACTGGAAGTGTTTGAAAAACGCCATTATTTTCATTAGATGAAGCATATCCTATCATTAGGTTGTTTTCAAGAGTTATGACCGTTTTTATAAGTCTACTGTAATATCTCAGTGAATACTTATTGATTGTAAACTGGTGACTTTGGACCAGAGACGCAAAGCTTCATTGAAACAAAAACCCATTCTTATTTTTTTCAAGTAGGTGTGTTACCATCTATTTCTTGTTATTCATTTTCCTTCTTTTTTATATGAATATGAAAAACTACTGGATTTACATGTTCAAAATATATAAACTCTACTTCACTTCCTTTTGGTAATATAATTATTAAGATTTGTATAGAAATCGGTTTTTATTTAAGGACCACCAGGTATGATGCCCCCTCAACTTCCTCCAGTTGATAATAAGGCTCCAAATGTAAATACCGAAGCAAACTTGCAGAGTTTAAGTAAATCTTTGATGAATATTACACAGTCCTTTGGGTTAGTTCCTCAACCACCAGGCCCACATGAGGACACTATGGACATAGAAATGGAAGATGCAGAAAAATCTTTGGACAAACCGTCTTCATTTAATGAACAATCTACAGGTGGACCTTACAACAGATCCAATAGAAGTGATGACAAAAGAGACCGAAGGGATGATAAAGACAAGAGAAACAGGAGTAGAGACAGAGATAGGGAAAGAGACAGGTAATTGTAATTACAATTATGTTGCCTGTTTTGTTGAGTGGTAAAACGTTGTGTATGAAATATTTTCCTTCTAGGGACAGAGAAAGAGAACGTGGCAGGTTCAGTAGCCGAGAGAGGGACCGAAAAGATAGAGGAGACAGAGATATCAGTCGAGGAAGGGATCGAGATAGAAGGGATGATCGTAGAGAACGTAACAATCGATGGGGTGACCGTGATAGAGAAAATCGAGAAAGAGATCGTAGGGATAATAGAGAAGTGGAAAATAAGAGTGAGGATAGGCGTGACCGCGAGAAAACTCTTAATGACAGGCTCAGAGAAATGGCTGGAATGAGTGGGATTGATGATTCAAATCGAGACAGAAACAGAGAGAGATCATTCAGAGATAAGCGTTCCGATAATGGCTCAAGGTTCCAACCACCCAGTAGAGGTGGTAATGATAGGCTTGGTGAGGACTTCAATAAAGGCCCGACCAAACAAGATCAAACGAGGAATGATTTTTCAAGACCATCAAGTCGTCCTAAATTAGAAGAACAATTTAGTTCAGAACAAGGTCCTTCTGACTTGATCAAAAATAATATATCTTCAGCTATTGATCCCATTAACAAGGGTGATGTTGCTTCGTTCGAGAAAACTAAAACACCTTTAGAAAAAGATGATAATGGTGATACCAATGAAGAGAAAGAGGCGAAGAAAGACTCTAAAGATTCTAATGAAGGCATGCCTGTTCTATTGCCTGAAGGTTCCTCACAGAATGTGGATGGAACACCAGAAATCAGAATAGGTGGACAAGCAGAAATGAAAATGCCTTCTGATATGATGGATGATCTCCCAGATATGACCGGTTCAGAATCTCTTCATTTTGAACCGCCTGGTACAATAAATGGTCCTCCACCTATGATCTTTAATGGTCCCCCTAATATGATGTTTGGTGGACCTCCAAACATGATGTTTGAGGGACCTCCAAATGTGATGTTTGATGGAATGCCAAACAGAATGATGAATGGCCCACCTGATATGATGGATGGACCGCCAAACATGAGAATGCGTGGAAGAGGGCGAGGCAGACGTGGACTTCCAAATATGAGAGATGGGCCTCCACATATGATGATGGATGGACCTCCTAATATGCACAGAGATGCAATGATGGATGGTCCTCCAATGTTGATGGACCGACCACACAATTTGTTAGATGAGGTACCCCCACATATGTCACACTTCAGAGATGATAGAATTAATGTGAGGGGTGGTAGAAGAGACTTTGGTCCGAGAGGAATGCATGGTCCACCTGATGCAGACTTTTACCCAAGAGATGATTTTGGTCCAAGGGGACCACCATTTATGAGAGGCGGTCCCAGAGGTCATAGAGGAAGGGGACAGTTCTTTGGACCAAGAGGCAGGGGTAGAGGTAATATTTCTGGCTATTATTAAATAACATTTTATGTCAACTATAGAACTGGAGCCTCTGGCATAGAATAAATCTGAAACAAGCAATGCTCCCAAACACCAGAAGACGCTAACTTGGTTGGTGAAACGTGCATCGAGACGAGTATTGCAGTTCTAGTATTGGAAGCAGTGCTGTTTTGGACATATTTTATGAGCATGTGGATAGGCAGTGTCTTTGCTGTACTACAAAGAATGGGGATTCATCAATGCCATATTTTCAATTAATAATTTTTGGAATCCTATATTACTGTGAACTGTGATAATATTTAGATTTTATCCTTATTATGAGAGACCAGGTAGATTGAATATGATTGCCAATAGTTATTAACAAATGTTGGTAGTATGATTTTTATTCTCAAAATTATATCTTACAACTATTAGTGACACAATGAAATTCTTTTTAATTCATGACTACTGCCACAAATAATTATTCCAAAACGCAGAACAGAAAGAAGTTTACATAGTATATTGTCAATGAATCCTCGAAGTCAACAGTTTTCTTCAAAACTCTACCTGACTCTATCTGACTCGTCCAATTCAATGAGTCATTATTGTGAACTTCTTAAAATCTGACTATTGTGTTACAGGAGTTGTTCTCAATTTTGGACATTATGTATTTGGTTTTTCCTTCATTTAAGATCGGTCTATTTCCCAGGAAATAATCTTTGATTTTGGGACTCTCGTGTTGAATAACCATATTTTTTTATTGGAATTTTCTTCGTAACCATGAAAATTGCTGTTTCCACTTCCAGTGTAAATATTAGGTTTCTGACTGTCACTTTTTTGCTTGCATTCATGGTTCTCTGTTTATCAGCACCAACTTCCAGTTTTGTTGGGTTGTGATGTTTTTTGAATTCAAATTCAATGCCATCAGTTTATCTTCCAGGAATTTTCTTTTCTTTTGTAGTATTAAAATTACTTGATCCTTATCGGTAATGATCCAACCCGTGTTAGAAATAGTACATTTGAAGGTAAGACCTCGTTAATCCTTAGCTCGCACAAGTTTCGACATTTGAGGGTTGTCGTTCGTAGGGAGGCGATAGCTGCCTAACGGAAAAACAGATTTTTTTCCGCCGAAATTTGTCTAAGTAGGATATTTTTTTCTCTCAGGTAATCTTCACCCGTTGAATAAAAAAAGTCATAATATTGTTTATAGTCTACTACTTGATGCTTGCATTCAGTCTTTTTCTGCTAGTTCGACTGTTTCAAACACTTTGGATGGATGTTCACTACATTTGATGCACTCTACCTTGTTCACTTTTTTAAACAGTGTTTATATGAAAAATATTCACGTTCTTCAGAAGCAGTTAACATTCAATTATTTTGTCCTCCATATTATTTAGTTCCGAACTTCTAGGAAATTTCTCTGAAGTAGCAAAATGGCGACTTTTGGGATCAGAACGAAATCTTCGGAAAAATTCTGAATTAGATCAAAAATACCGACAGTTCATAGATGAGTATCACACATTAGGGTACTTGGTGAAGGACATCCAGCCTGATGATGCAAAGTAGGTTTATTACATGCCTCACCATGAAGTAGTTGAAGAATCTAGCCTTTTCACTACTGGCTGTCATTCAACATACTCCAGATGGACCGAATATCGAGTCGGATTTGTTTTCAATATATTTTATGTATAGGAAACATAATTTCGTTATATCATATCAGGTATCTAATAGAACCTTCATAGAGGTCGTTACAAAAAAATGTTCTGTCATGATAGCACAATATATGAATGAGGGACCATCACCTATAGTACTTCTGGTGCTGCATTTCCGACTAGCTGCTGCCCATATCAATTAGGAAAGGAATGTGATAACTGCGCAGTTGCGGTCGTTATTAAAAAAAAATTCTCTTCAAAAATGTATTTCTAATAATCCGAGAAAGTATTGCAAAACTAAATTCAGTAAACTACACATATCAGATTAATAATGGTCCTAAAAATTACTTGTAGAAGAAAAGGATGCTTTATAAGAAATGTGTTTTATCGTGGATTTTTATCATTGACACATGTATTTTGTCGTCCCAACTGAAGAAAGTAGATTTAACTAAATATGGTACTATTCACTACAAACATACATGTGCTCATATAACACTTGTCACTAAATTTTGTCAATTCAATTTTTGAAAATGAAATAAGGAAGTAAAATATTGACTTTTTGTAGGTCAATTTAGGGATGGGCCCTTCAATCCACATTTTGATGGACCACCAGTTGAGGGTCCTCCATTTGATGGCCCGCCTTTTGAAGGTCCATCATTTGATGGACCACCATTCAGAGGACCAGGTCCAAGAATACGTCCTCTTTTTGATGATAGCAGACCTAATAAAAGATTCAGAGGACCTGGATATGAAGAAAGATCTTGGGTACGTCCAGATTTAAACGAGACAGATGAGGGAGGTTTTTCCCTGTCAAGTAGATCAGGCGGCAGAAGAAGTAGATGGGGAGGAGAATCACCACACCAAAATGAAGAATATTTGGGTGATAATGCTGTAACACAGCAAGATGGAGACGCATATGGAGAACAAGACATTGAGACAGCACCTGACAACAAAGAAGTAACAGTTAACATACACGAAGAAATAGTTCTCAGTTCAGGAGAAATAACTAACGATCAAGGAGTGGCTGACAACGAAGAAACCTCAAATAATAGAGATGATACATCTACTCCTGTTGCTGATGAATGTCCCCCTCCGGAAGAAGCTAATCCTACATCTGTAGAAGATGCTGGCCCCCCTGGTGATGAATAATTTGTATTCAGTTAAATAATAATTTTATTGCATCATAGAGAACATTGTGGAATTTTCTTTAGGTAAGATCATGTTGATTATATTCGATTTTTTTAATTTGTAAAATGCAATAAGTGTATAAATTTATCAATTTTTGTGTAGGTTCGTTAAAATTGTACATATATACATATATACATATATTTTAAAACTGATGAGAACTCTTGTGAGATAATGATATATATGATATTCATAAGGAACACTTAGCTGTGATTTTGGTGCGGTGAACACAGGTGAACACTCAGAATGTTTAACTGTCATTGTTTTATTATGAATAAATGTTTTTATTTATTACCTTTTCTTCAGTTTATCCAACCACAAATGATGAAACTGTAAATTGAACAATTGCCTTAGTAATTTTATAAATGTGTTTCATTGATTTATGAAATGACTCTAACGTGTTTACCCTTTTTTGGTGATTTTGTATCATTGAAAATATTGAAGTATTCTTCAGAAAGAAATCTGTCAACAAAAGGTAGGTCCATCTGTGTTCACAACAGCTGAGAAGGAGGAGCTCCAGTGCCATCCTTCAAATGGAAGGGTCGGTGCAAGGTACAGTCCAAGTTCTTTTTTTATGAATACACATTGATTATTATTTTTCAATATGTTCAGCAATACAAAATAGGAGTTCAAATTGAAATTTGTGGGGCATTCTCTTGAAACTGATATTTTGTTCCTTTGATTTCCGTTAATTCAATTTCTATCAATATGTAGATGAAATGTTGAAAATTTTAATACTTGTTGAATAAATGCATAGTTCTAGATTATTGGGTACACACTTGTATAATCATTACAAAAAAAGTGTTTCATATAAAAATTAAATTAAACATTGAATAATAAAGATTTCACGAAATGTTTTTTATGGTATAATCAAATTAAATAAACTATGATATATTTCATCAATTACGTTTCTTAATAATTCCTAATACATAGGTTGTAGTTTATAAACACAGTCATGCTAAATTCAATAGCTTACTATTGATATTTTTTTATTGATCCTAATTATGTGTGTGCGCCTAGTCCTTCTCGGACAGTATTACAGTATTACATGATGAAGCGGTATCCTGGGTGTACATCCGTTTGACTTTGATACAATCATTACGTTTCGGCAAGGTCGCACTTGCCATATTCATGTACTCTGCTTAGTAGCTGAACTTTCAATAGTTTAGTGAGTGGATTTGATATACATCAAAAATAGGGAAAATTCATGGACAAAACACTTCGAAAAAATGCAAACTGGAGATACGTGTTGACACTTCGTGCATTTGTGTTGTTTTCTGCAACCAAGTGTTGCCTAACCTTGCACATGGCTGTACTGTACTGATGACAACTAATGACACAAAAATATGTGTTTGCGGTTTGCATATTTTCGGAGTACATTGACCATATATGTGTGTATATTTGTATTGTATATGTATCTGATTTCATGATTTCCCTGGCACAAGTTTTATTTATTTCTATCAGTTTATTTAAAAGTTTATTGATTATTGTTTGAATATATTATGAATGAACTAATTTCATGTTGCTTAAAAAAATTTAAATTATGTTTCAGTTCATAGCTGGGTAGTTAAAATAATTGAAAAAAATTTCAATCAACAACTTAACAAGGAGAGAACATTTCGTATATATGTTGAAATACAATCAATTGATAGCATTATTTAGTCATCAATAATTGTTTTGTTACTACGTTCACATGTTTTCTTTACGAATAAATAGTTTTTGAAAAGTTTCGATGCCTCCTCTTATACAAAAATTTTTTTATAATTCAGTGTTGTCGAAAAGAATTTGGATAATCTGGATAGAGTTGAATCAAGTCATATGTTTCAAATTGACAAACTACAAAAAATTTTCACGCTCATTAAGATAAAACAGAAACTGTTGACAGCCTTTTTTATTTACTTTTTTTGTGAAATAACTCTTTGATGGGATGCTCTGTATGTAATTTTTTTCTTCTGGTGAAGCATAATTTTCCAATTTTAACTCTCTTTGCAAAGTGAAAAATAAGAGATAGGTAGAATATAAATATCAACTCTATTATTTACATTGCTAATCACGAAATGGTTAATGTCCTCTCAATAAGTTCTCAAATGTACCGCAACTGCTTGTTTTTTAATTTTCGAATATTTTACACTGCACTCCTGTCATCAATAGGTTGCAATTTTTTTTACTCTTTGTTTTGAAGAATTCACATAACATTGTTGCTGGTATTATTCAATAATAAATTGATATGAACACATTACCCTGTCAGCGGTCTCTTGGGTATCCTGGCCCTACCAGTCTTGACTTAGTTCCCGTAGGTTATTTGACAAATGAAATTTATGACTAATGGTTGATTATGACAACACCATGCAACAGACATAAAGGAAAAGTTTGAGTTATCAGTTGCAAATCCTTACTGAAAAGTATCCGAGCAGTTGAAAAATGGACACCAAAATGTAATCAAGAATAGAGCGACACCTTTGGGTGCCTCTGAGAAGACATCAATCATTAAGTGAAGCATTGATTTGAATAATAAAGTTTATGTTCATCCCTCAAAACTTCATTGGTTTTCTCTTTACAAAAATTGTCATATATTTTAATTTGTATGTGGATATGTCAAAGGGGCTCTAAATTACTAGAATATCAGTAAATTTTTGAAGAACTCAAACATATATTTTAGTTTCATTTCTATTAAACCTATTTTATTTCAGACAGTTATGATAACATGAACTAATGCGAATTCAATAACAAAAATGGCTAAAAAATGACTTTTGTTAAAGTTGACGGTTTTAACAGTGACTGGATTATCAGGAAATGATACACTATATCGCATTAGGATTTCATTTGGAGCACATGTATTTTTTTGAGAGTTAGCTACTCTGTGTATTTGTCATTAGTGAGTTTTCATGTTAATACTTCACTTTGTTAATTGTTAAAACTCAAAAATGGACAATATAAACATGAACTACATATGCCGACTGACAGTAATAAGTAAACAGTAACCAACTCACAAAAAATCTTCACTAAACAAAATCTTTGATATGGATGCTAAAATAAATATAACAACTTTCAAATAACAAATAAAATACAAACATCATCTACGAATATCTGACACTAAAATACAAGAAAAATTGCATGTACTCCAAATCAAGTAGTTATCTGCTATGGTCCATTTGTCCTAATTCTCAGTAAATTTGCATTTAGACATATTTTCTCTGAACTAGTCTTCGAAGTTGTTCAAAACCAAAATAATTTCATTGAAAAGATATAATTTGTATTGCTGAATATATTTCCATATGATTTACAAAACAACAGTGAAAAAAAACTATTTTGGAAATTTCATGTTGCTTCATCAATTTTATATAATGTCAACCAAAGTTAATAAATTCATTTACAGGTATTGAAATTATATATAGTTATCTGCAAAACAAATAATGTAATTGTCTTTATAATTCATTTTCTATCATATTTCAAATTTGTTGAGGTACCTAAGGGTATACTCTTTATTTTAGACATGTTTTATCGGAATGACACCAAGAGATCTTTTTTCAAGTCTACAAAACTGAACCTGATTACAACAGTAAGATAATAACTCAGCATACAGTACAATTTTATAATTTGATTAATTATTCTTGTTATCATTATCAGCAAATGGTATTTATTTTATTTTTTATAAATTTGTGACAATTTGAATAATTCTAGTATAAATGATGATTTGGATAAATGACTTAAATTTCAGTTTTTGAATGATCACTACTTTTGAGAGTTCTGCGATTGTCTTGATCACATTGTATAAAAGAAGGCTCAGGTCTCGATGATGAAAAGTATCGATCACTTAAAAGTATCGAAATGGACCAATACTCCACCACACTTGATATATGTATCAACTTTGATGATGGATTTTCTCCAAAGTAATATACTTGTCATTATCATCACAGTATGAAACATTTTCAGTTCTTGATAGCAGACAGATGAGAGAATTTCAATTTGTGGACAAAACCACTCATTACAAAATGATATAAAATTAGACTGGTTTTCAAGTACTGAAGAATTATGAGCTTACATGTCGAAGAAAATATTGATATATAAAAATTTATGCTTTCTGGGCCTAGTGCGGTTCTTGAAGTAGTTTTGAATTTTTAAATTCTCATTTGTATCAAATCATCATTTTGTCTCTAGATGCCATTACAAATAGAAGTTTCAGCTTTAGTTGGTATATTCTCATATATCTTGTGTGATTTACACATAATCTTTCAACTGGCACAATTCATAAAAAATGGCTTTAATCCAGTATGAAATTGGAACTTTACGGTTTATTACATTTAGTGTTTTTTGTGTTTTTGGGTTGCTATTCATAGTGTCATTAAATGTATATGTATTGCATACGTCATAAATATAGATGTTCCAACAAAAATTTAATCTTATTTCTGTGAAGTAGTTCTTGCAAGGAACTTCAGTGTTTTCGAGTCTTGGCAGATCTTTAAATTGATTTTTCCTATTATTCGAGCAAAAATGAAAAATCTTGGTATCTAGTTTTGTTGGTCTATTGAGGTTTTGCCAATTGGAGTTTTGGAGAGAAAAATCTAAAAAAGTTACAATACTGATTGAAAACTGAATTTGGATAAAGTATGTTATATCTTTGTTTCTTGCTGATTTCTAGAAAGATGAAATGAATATTGTATATAACACTTGAGATGTATTTTGAACTGGAGAACGTTCAGAAAATATATCAAATTTTATACCATTTGTCACATGTGAAACATGGTCCCTGAAAAAATTGCATCGACAAAAAGCATACTTCCAAATTATACAGACTACAAAAGTAAAAGGAAGTATTTTATCGGCCTTCTTTGGGTATTTCCACTTCCCACAATCTGAAAAATATGAAACTTGTAATGGGGAACTTTATACATGCGTAGAAAGTAAAGTATTTTTCTGGACGAAAAATGTTCTATTTATCAGTAACTTGTATTTAATAAATCCAGGAGACTAGTTGTTTTCTGATAGGTGTCAGTCCATGAACCTACTGTGTAGATTTGATTTATAGCCACTCTTCAAGTATTCCTGTGAAATTTATTTCCTTGTACGAGAATTTAGGCAGTTGGTTAGTACTTCGTCTACGGGCAGAGGGGGCGATGACATATATGTTGCTTGTCGTTTGCTTTAGCTTTGTTCGAGGTATGATAATCTGAAAGACGAGAGGCCAAATAGTCCGAAACCGGTCTGCAAGTGTGCCCGTTCCAATAATTGAAAAGCGAGTACGACAGTTGTATCGCCAAAAGCATATGCAGGAATTTCTTCTGTGATGAATCCTGCACTGACACATGTTGGATATTATCCAACGCCCTTCGTAGTATTAGCCACATCGTTTTCTGATAGCTCTGACTGACCTGAACGATTTATAGCCAGTCTTCAAGTATGCCCACTTACTAATATGTCGTATTTAATGATTTTGTTTATCAAAAAAAATAACTAAGAAATTATACAGATATTTATCGTAAAGTTTCGCAGGCTAAAATCTGCCTTCGTCTTCAAAATTGGTAAAATCTAAGTATATTCGCAGTTTTTTCTTGGCTGATTCGCTTTATTTCTAAACTACATTTATTACAATCTTCATATTTTTCAAATTGTGGAAAGTGAAAATATACAAAGAAGGTCGATGAAAACCGATTTCTTTCATAAAAAATGACTTTCGTTCAATAGGGTACCAAGTACCTATATTATAATATTCATAGGTAAAAAAACATAGAATAAATAAATGTATACAAATATTTTTAAAAATGTCGACAAAGAGAATATAATGAAATGAAAATGCAGTTGAAGTAGTAATTTACCATGATAATATACCCTCTTGCAGAAACTCTTCCAGGTTAAATCCGTAACTCATTAATAACCCCTTTGTTCTTTGAAGGGTACAATATGAACGTCTTTGATTTCTTGAGGTTATGTATTGAATAGTATAGTGCCATTATAAGCAAGAGATTCTCTGAATGTGTAGCAGTTTTATGTTTGACAATGCTTTATAAATGTGCTTCTTGTTGCATAATTGTGATGAAATAATTTCTGTCTGTGGCTGAGTACATTATATTTTATATAATGAAGAGATAATAGACGAGGACTTCACATTCACATTCTGATTTCAATTCAAGTACAACCGGCATTCTGCCCAATCAACCGAAACAGCTGTATGTTCGATGGATCTTAAATTGATATATTCTAAAAATGCTAATGATCCAACTTTGACGAGTGGGAACATGTTTTGCTCCGCAGAGTAACTCCAAATTAATATATTTTGACCCATATGTGTGTAGGCTAATGAACAGTATACAGCTTTGACACCATCTAATTCAAGTACTGCTTTGATCTGACCCACTGCAAATATCGCTTGATTCTGTTTTTAACACGTATGATCAATATGAGACCCCAGGGACAGAGTTTTATCTAGGTACATTCCTAGGATGTAGTTGGGTATTATTAAGTTTCAATGTCTTTATGAGAAATGAAAATTTTCTGTGTTTTACCACTTTTATTCGTAACTAAAGTTACTGCAGTTTCGTCCTATAAGGACATTTTCAAACTTTTACAATAAACTGAACTAGTTTAATGAAATGTAATGTCAAACTTTTATATTAAACTAAACTAATTTAATGTTAAAGTTTAAAAATGTCCTTATAGGACGAAACTGCAGTAACTTCAGTTACGAAAAACATAGAAAATTTTCATTTCTCATTTTTCATAAGTAGACAGTATTTTCGCCACATTCAACGCCACTGGTACTTTGATATGCAACTTGTATTGTGATAGATTCTTGTAATGCCGAAATGCTGTACTGAGTGAATATTCGAACGTGAATTTTCTTCCCCTAAACACGTGTCAAATGACAATCAACCCCTCTTCCTAACATCACATCAGGCAAGTATGTGGAGTATTTGTCGAGCATTTCATGCATTCCTGCTTTTGTCGCCACGAGTCGTATTGAAGATGATGGAATTGAAAACGGATTAGAATTTTGTTTGTGTTTACCAAATCGGTAAGAATTGAGTTTCATTGAAAATGTCTGCGATACATATCGGGGAAACTACTTGGCGGAGATGGGATTGGATGTCGGTGGATGAGATTCTCGATGCGGCGCGGTAGTTTGGAATGAAATAGCTTTAGGTTATTTTCTAGGATGAAAGGAATCCCTTCAAGCGAAATGTAAATCACAAATAGTTATTTTGCATTTACCGATATACTGAGAGTGTCTGTAAGGAACAGTCACTGCTTTTTATACGACTACGACTCATTGAAAAGAAGCAGTTTATATATGTACATCTTGTCAAATCTAGGAAGCGACTTGTAACATATCGCTACCTACGTACACTACTGACAGATAACGCATTAGGATGGATGAAATCTACGTTGCGACTTGGTGCGCTTATCTGGGTTTTAGAGTGTCCTGGGAGTACAGTCTTCGCCGCAAGTAGCAATAAGTGTTTATGGATTTTCAATTGATGATCAATAATTAGTTCAGTATGATAATGCAGTGTATACGTGATTTAATTTAAATGAGTTTGTTTTTTAGTTTTAGAAAGGTAGAACGACTTATTATGAAAATGTAATTTATTTCGGTGGAAGATTAAGTTCCGAGTTGAAAAAAATTTTTGGGAAACATTATATTCATTAAGATGAATCAATCCGAACAAAAATATAATTAAAGTTTCAATCAGAAAATTACTAAGTTTCAATTACAGAAAGATCGGGATCGCTTGTAGAGTTATCAATGTCTTCACTGGTACTATTGTTGTCAGTATCACCTTGAACATTTATGATAATTTTGTCTTTTGCGAAATCAAGAGCAAGTTCCTTCGGAGCATAACATTTTTCGAAACGTTTAGCGTGTTCTCGTTTTCTCCAATGCTCTTGAGAAAACGAAGTGAAGAATTTGTCATGTAAACTTTCAACGGATTTGAAATTGAAGTTCACATTTTTATCAGCCGCATATTGTTTCAGTGATTCCCATACTAATTCCATTGGATTCAAACCTGGATCATAAGGCGGCAATCTGAGTACAGTATGTCCATGATTTTCCACAATCCTATCAATTTCATACAACTTGAATCGTGGTTAATGGATTTTTAATAATGGAATAGAGATCAATTTTCAGCCTATCATCCTTGAAATGAATATTCCGTCGTCTTAACCATTCTTTCATCTCATCTTTCCTCCTTGAACATTGTGGTATGGAGCATTGTCTATAACCAAAACGCTTTTTTCTGAAAGATTGGGAATTAACATTTCTTGCAACCACTTTTTGTAACTGTCGTAGTTAATTTCACCTTCTTCACGGTATTTCTTCATGTCTCTGAAAAAATTTCTTCGCAACTACTAAATGGCCGGTTTTTCCATGAGCAGCTTTAATTTTTTTTTCGTTTTCCTCCACCTGAACCCTATTTTTTTCATCGCTCTCTTCAGAGACTCATAATATCCCTTGTAACCATTTTCGTCAACGAAATTTTTATATATACTGCGTAAGGTATGAATATTTTTTTCAGTAATGTAATAATTGATTATGTACATCGACGAAGAAGGCCCTTGTCGAAAACATCAAAATATGATTTTGATGCTTTTCTACGTCTTTTTTTCACTAGCTATTATTGTAATACTACCGAAACTCACTACCTCCGCTTTTGCACAACGCTCTTGAAATTTTTTTAGGTCCATGCTTATGCTGTTATCAGCTTCTCGTTGCACGAAAAAAAGTACATTAGCAATCACTGACTTCTGTCGCGTTCTATACTTCATCGAAGTGGACACTACAAGATTATCGTTAAACCTCGAAGCAATAGGCATGTGTAATATGCAGCGTCTTTCGTACGGAAAGGAGTAATCTAAAACAGTCGAATATTCACGTCAAACTATATATACAGTGAAAGTTCTTTCAGCTTTCTCTTGTTTGGAGTAAATTTCATGAAAAGTCATTTTGAAGGCGAAACTTTAAGTCCATATCTTGAAAAGCAGGAATAAAAAAACGCAAACCTCCTTCATGGACAAGTTGATATGATACTGTGCTTGCTACTCATAAGAATGCGAGTCGGGTCGCTAGTAGGTAAAAATTATAAGTTATTACGGGACTTTGAGAAAGGGACTCAATCTCTTTGGTGAAAAATAACTATTGATTCCAGATAAAGTTTGGATAAATCATTATATATTATATGTTTCTGAATTGTTTTCACTCTGTATATTCTTTGTTTCGTTCAGTTTATCAGTTTTGCTGAAAGTCCTGAAATGAACTAATTTTCAAGTGCTCATTTTTGTAGAAAAAGCAAATGATTTCACCCAAAAATATATTTTGTTGAAAGTTCATCTAAACAATTTCCACTCAAAGTAATTGTTTGTTTCTTGTTTCCAGGTGAGTTCGTCATGCTTTTACGTATACCTACCTACCTACATCTAAAGTTTCCAATGGAATTCAGTAAGTAGTATATTTACAAATTCTATCTGAAATATCGTAGCCATTGGACATATTTGCCGGGGTGGGGGATCGCATACGAGAACAACCAATGTTGAACCTGAACAAAGACGGCTTCTGATGATTTTGAAAATGTTTCTAATAAACGTTCCTCCTCAATATACTAACAGTAATGCGATGAAAATTGACTATTTTGTTCATTTTTGTTTCGTCGCCGTTTCTCATGAATTCATCATTCAAATTAATACATCTTTATATAAAAGCAATAAAATCTCAGAAAATATCTTAGCTAGGGGTGTATTCAAGTCGAGACTAGCTTTAACTTGAGCTTGGCTCGGCTTGATTTCAAGCTTGGCTCGACTTTTTAATCTCCGGCTCGGCGCAAAGCTCTACTCGTAATCGAGCCCAGCTATACTACTCCTGCCAATTCCAACATCAGAAACACGAAACTCTGCATTGGGTTTATTAGTCCGTTATTAAAGGAAACTCATCGATATCAGAGATTGAAAACTGCGTAGCACCAAAATCTACAATTTTTTGGGAGCGACAAAAATGTATCAAAAAATTAAGTTTATAGTTTAGTGTTGCCAAACCCCAACATGTAATGTCAGGGTTTGGTAATCCCGAATGTAATACCGGGGTTTGGTAAAAATCAAACGGGAGATAGACCGTCTGGGTTTTTGATAAATCTGCCTCTAAGGGTTAGGATCCTCTCATGGTTCGAAAAGATTGAAAGAACTTGAAAGCCGAATTTCGCTCGGGCTGGAATAAATGCCACTCGAATCAAAGCTCTTCTCGTGACCAATTCCGCTGCTCGGCTCTTCGCTTGACTCGATTTCGAGCCGAGCTTTAGCTCGGGCTCCAATACATCCATTATCATTGCTAGGATGAGATAAGTATCTAACCTTGTTTTTTATGCAGGATTATTCACAGAAAAAATTCCTGAATATGCTTTTGGCGATACAACTGCCGGAATCGATTTTTAATTATTGGAACGGCCATACCAGCAAACCGGTTTTGGGAGGCCGAATTCCTCTCGTTAGTGCAAGGTAGTTTCCAATATCAACATGAAGTCCACGATTTCCCATGAATAAAAATCAAATTTTTTAAGAGTAGTAATATACCTCAACAAGGCTGAAGCGAAAATATTCGTCATCGCTCCATCTGTTCGTAGACGAGGTACTAATCAACCAATATCCAAATGGCCCAACTTCTCGTATGAGGAAATAAATTTCACAAATTGGATGATTTGATTCATAGCCATTTTTCAAGTATGCCCACTTACTAATATGTGATATTTCATCATCAATCTGTATACAATTACTAACCAACTTTTTCTAATCCACAAACTTGAGGAAGTTTCATAGGTTTATGTCACCATGTATATTCGTTTGAGATATTTTGTCAATTGCTATGTTTATTTTTCCATTCTTTGCAACCCCTTGTATATTGCGATAGAATTTGACATTGATTCTAATTTCTGTTGACTGTTCATACATTGCGCCAAAATATTGGGGGCATCGCCAATCTTTCCTGTAAAATAAACCTTATTTATTACGTTTCTTTTATTTATGGGGGAGAAAGACCATTAGGAATTACGTTCGGGGCGTTAGAAACAATAATGAAGGAGGGAGGCCAGACAGCATTACAACTAAATCCGGAATTCCTACGTTTATACGGTTATTTATGGGAGGAACTGGAAATGCTGACACTTTTCTCGGAGATAATCTGCCGTTTTGCTGAAAGAGCAGGTATTTTTTATCAATACGTGCCCTATCGCTGGCTTAGAGAAGTGAAATGGATAATTCATTGTTCATATCTCCTTGACTTTATACGAAACAATAAATGATTCCTCGCAGGGTGAATCAGTATACAGTGTGATTTACTGTGAGTGTTTCTTTTTGAGTGGCACTGGGTTGTAGTTTGTTTATAATATATTTTTCAAACATGCAATTCTACAGAAAGAAACGAAATGTAATTATAAATTTGGGAAAAACTGTCCATTACTGGAAACTGGAAAACCTCTAATGATCCTTATAGGTTTCTTCATATTCAAACGGAAATTGAAGTAACCATCCCCACTAAATGAATTAAAAAGAAACTGATGAAATTTATTTCGAATTATACAATGAAAGGATTTCATGCTTGAGGAAACTATTATGTAGCGAAACACACGTCGTGGTTTTGTGGACCTTTTCTAGTGAAAATACATTTTATCAGTATGTTTTGATATATATCCGTGTTAGGAATCACACGTTAAAAGGTAAGACCTCGTTAGTCCTTATCTCGCACAAGTTTCTCAACTTCTGAGAGTTGTCGTTCGTAGGGGGCGACACCTGATTAACGGAAAAACAGATTTTGAAACTGATTTGATATTTTATTCAAGTATCATTGATCAGTTCCATAGTAATATTGGATATCGTTAGAATGGCTGCAAACAGCATACAAAGAGAGTCAAAAAATTCGTTCAGAAGTAAATATGCCTTTGGTAAAAACCCTTTCGGTTTTCCACTCCAAAACAAACGAAAAAATAAGATATTTCATTTCAAAGTATGAAATTCGCGCCAAAATGCTTATAGGTGTCATTGCGTTTACTCATGACGTCACGCCTGTGCTTGTCAATGTAAATATTATGACTTATAATGTTTATAAGTGGTGTATTGTTCCTCAGTATGATACAATTTCAAACAATCTATTTTTCACATTTCACACAAGGTAAAAATACGAAATAAGAATCTTGCACAACGAGTTCCATTATCAATGTATCTAAATTCTCCAATGCATAGGTATCTGAAATGATCATTGCAATACAGGTTATCAATGAAATGGTCATTCATAATTGAAGTAGATTTTACGTCGCAATGTCTAATTTTACGTTTCAATGTCTATTTATACGTCTCAATGTTTAACGAACTGGTTTTTATGCATGGAATTTTTGTCATTTCGAATCCTACTGAACAGAAGACCTTATTTGGCAAATAAATCATTTTTCATTAATTTACGAGATGACTAATGTTCTTTGTGTTCGATTTTGGTATCTCACAACTAGAAATCACAAACAATTGAAAAATAAACAGATGAGCAAGAGAGTTTGTCGAAATACAAACGATCCAGAGGACTACTGTATTCTTTAGTTAAATTTTATGAAAAATATGTAAATATAGGGTATTTCCTAACTACGGTACGAAACTTCAGAAGGTGATTCTTTGTCATTTCAAGAAAAATTTTCATATTAACATATTTCTAGAGTTGCTTCGTTTCTGAGATACAGGGCGCTGAAGTTAAAAAAGGGGGTATTTATGAAGTATCATGAATATCCTTACACCAATTTGGTTCAAATTTGCTAGTTATTTGAAGTAATAAGAAGCTTATTTATCCCTAACTAGACTGAAATTATTAGATACAGTGGAGTCTCAGTGGGCACCACAGCCAACAATATTGTAAAAAAAAGTACGCCACTGACTTGTTGAAGTTTTTCATTTTTTTAGATTAATCAACTAAAAATAAAACTTTTTCGTCATCTGTGTTTTCTTCATATTTAGCTTCTTTTTCGAAAAAAAAAATTGAAGCCATTTTGCATATCATGTACACCTACTTTGGAAACCAGCTGACAGTGATAGTGTTGTCATATCTGTGAAAGTCAGAGTTGTCAATCAGCTGTGATTGCTAATTTCAACTAAATAGGTGTAACATTATTCATCATATTTTGAAAATACCGTTTTTTATACTTCAATGCCTTCAATGATTCAATGTTACTTCAATGTTGTTTCAACCATTCTGTCAAACTAATTCAGTGAGAGTACTTCAAAGGAGCGTGACGTGTTTTTTATTAAACTGATTTCGAATAATGATTTGGGCTTTCTCGCCTCAACTTTGGCTGTCTCAAATCAAAAGAAAGAAAAGAAGAGGAAAAGACGCTGGTCCAAAGAATGGTATAAACTGAGAAGTCATTTTACCCACAAATATTTATTAAACTTTTTGCGAGATACGGAATCAGACGACTAAAAAACTTTTCTCAGAATGGACCAGGAAAGTTTTGATAATTTACTTCAGGTAATTCGGCCAAAAATAGAAAAAATGCACTTTAATGCGTGAAGCAATCCCTGCCAGTCAAACACTTTCCATAATATTAAGATACCTAGCGTCTGGAATGTGTGCTATTGCCCCTCAGACTTTCTGTTTTAGTTTTTCCTCAGTGTAATCTAGTTTGGATTGTTTTAACACATTAACTATTTTTTAAAGCAATGCTTCTTTTATTTTTATTTAGGTAATCCTTTGATTTCACTTTCCATAACTCAGGAAAAGGTTACAAAATCCCGTTCACGACGGAATCGCCTTCCTTGCAGCTCGATACATCCGTCATCTTTGGTATCTTGAAGTACCATTGGCAGAACTATTGACAATAATTCCCATTTACACTATCAATCTGCTCGGCCAATGGCGCCAGTCCTTCAATCAAATTTTCTATCAATTTCCGTCTATCGATTGACAATCGCGTCAATCGCCTTCTACACGATCATTTGTGAACTTCAATGAGCATTATTGACAATAATACTGACTGTCTAGGGACCCCTTCAGAAACGAAGCAATTCCGGACATATGTTAATACGATTTTTTTAAACTACCTAACGTACCATAGTTAGGAAACACCCTCTATAAATTGCTAATGGTCAAAAAGCAATTGAGAGAACAATAAATAAATCTGTGCCGGAACTGACGGCTTGATGAAAATCAATATAGGTTCGATTTCAACTTTATTTTCATCTTGACATATTGAAGATTTGTCAAATTATCTAAATGAACAGTTAGTTCAGGCCAGTGGCATCTCACCTATACAGTATGTTTATGGACTGACACCTATCTCCTCCTGGCTAATGCCACGAAAAATGTTGAATTATATCCAACAGTTTTCAGTGTAGGATTCTTCACAGAAGTTGTATCGCCAACTGCATATGCATGAAATACTTCTGAAAAGAATCCTGCACTGACACCTGTCGGATATAACCCAACGCCCTTCGTAGCCAGGGGAATAGTTATTTTATGATAGGTGTCAGTCCATAAACCTACTGTGTAGTTGAGATGAGACTGGCCTGAACGAATTGTTTTTAGATAATTTGATTTAAGGCCAGTCTTCAAGTATACCTTACTTACTATAGGAACGATAGTTAAAGATTTGTGCTTTCAAATGACCCTCTTTTTGAAACTACTGTAGGAAACCATTATTGTGTTTGTGTACATAATTTTGTTTCACTTCCTCGAATCAAATTCTTTTCGAAATTTCATTGATGATAAGACAAAAATTATTAATTCTCATTTAAAAATCATCCAGAAAAGAACTCAATCCCTTCTTTTTGTACTTTTTTTTTATAATTTTTTCAATTTTTATTTTCATGTTACCATTATTTTTCCTTCTGACATAGAAAACTTAGAATATTGCGTTTGATTTTTCTTGAATCCCAATTCACTTGTCATTATTTCAGCTACTGTACATATATCAAAAAATCCCAAAACACGTCAAATTTGAATTATAATTTGACGTACTTCAACGGAAAAATTCTACTCCTACTTTCAACCCCCGTTCAATGACAGGTACAACCCCAATTTTTTTAAATGAGAAGTGTAGGCTTGTGATATATCGTTCAAGTTTATTGCAACAATTGAGATAAAATAAATTGGAATCATGCGGTTACCGAATATTCAGGGTTGTAGATGTTTATTTCATGAATTTGAGTTTCTTAATTCAGTTCGAGTCTGTGACGACTATTATAAAATTCTTCAAAGGACAACGCCGATTCTGCCTCTTCATTATAGTTCTCATGGGGCGTGGTATTTCTTTTCTTACTTCTATTTTGTCGGATTCAGCTATAATTTCATCAATAATTGTAACTTTATACATGTGAAAATTGTCTTTGTTCTATTCTTTTTTACTTCACACCTTTGAACGTCCCATTTATATCATTTTCGTTTAATTATATTTTTTCGACAGATGGAAAGCGGTAGTATCGCAACGATATTTTCTTTGCTTGCGAATATATGTTTCCTTGATGAATGTCGTGAGAATGCTCACAAATGTAAAACGACAGCAGTAATCTGAGAATGTTGGTTTACACGTGAGACGCGGACGCTCAAACATGCAACGCCTATGCATCTCCGTCAGAAATGCAATTTGCGACACTGGAACAACGTACGGTTGAAATCCCAAATATCAACTCGGAGAAGCGAAATTTCAGGAGCAGCCGATGGGATATTTTCAATTAACTTTGACATTTACTCGACACGGATCACATCGAATTAGGTGACAAACCAGGTTGAATAATATTACTCGGGAAATCCGGATCTGATGTTTATTCAGTTCGAATGTCTATAATTGCTTTCTGTCTGTCGGTAGTGAATTGAACAAAGTAAGGAAAACAATCAAATATTAAACTTTTTTTTTCGAAAACAATAATACCTCTTTTTATAATAACATTCAAAATTCTCCCAGAAAATGATCATCAAACAATAACATATACATTGTGTAAAAGCCAAATTTTAACTATACTTCGACGTACTTCAACGGAAAAATGCTATTCCTACTTTCAACCCCCGTTGAATGACAGGTACAACCCCAAATTTTTTAAATAAGAAGTGTAGGCTTGTGATATATCGTTCAAAAGGGCTCTTCATTCTCTATTTCAAAATGTTATCGCTTTCAAGTTTATTGCAACAATTGAGATAAAATAAATTAAAACCATGCGGTTACCGAAATTCCGTAAAATTGCAATATGCTCGAAACTTATTATATGGTGAGGTATTGATAATAAGAAAGTAAGCAAAAACTATAGCAATGTTCTTCCTAGATGATATCCTTTAAAAACTGTGAATAATTTCTGTGGCAAAGGTAGTTTAAAACTCCTTGTCATATTGTTTTGTATTTTGCATCTTTAGTTGTCAGTATTTTAATTTAAGTTTTAAGTTTGTTTACTTCTGTCAAATAGTTACATTAACTCAAATGCATAAAATAACAGTTTCACAAATGATTGGTTACGGAGATAAAACCCAAACACAACAGGAAGTAGCTCGCCTATTCCATGAGAAATTTTCTAATTTTCTAATTTACCACCCAGATCTCAAAGAACAATAAGCATAATGGAGAAGCAGTTTCGCGAGTTTGGTCATGTGGGGCATATAAAAAAAGCAGCTGTCAATGCAATGGGTGATGAACTCAAATTAGATGTGATGCTTGAGTTTGAGGAAAATCGACAAACATCGAATAGACAGGCATCCACTACATTCAATATTAGCCATACATCGATAGTAAATATTTTAAAATAAAATAAAATGCATCCCTATAAATTGATACGTACTCATAAGCTCATGGAAGACAATTTTGATAAAAGAACTTATTTTTGTGAGTAAATAATGGACATGTTGGATAACAATATCATCTAATTAGAAGACGTTTTATTTTCTGATGTGTATACTTTTTCTCTTAACGGTCATGCTAATCGGCAAAATTGCTGATACTGGTTAACGGAAAATCCTCACTGGATGAGTGTACCTTCAAAAGGTTACTGGTTGGGCAGGGATTGTAGGGAACCATATCATTGGTCCCTTTTTCATTGAAGGCAACTTGAATGGCGATAATTATTTGGCACTACTTCAAAATGATATCAATCTAAGTTTAGCAAATTGGTATCCTTATCCAGGAAACCCTCAAGTTCCAGTGAATACGATTGAATGGCCAACGCGATCACCTGATCTTTCATCATTATATTTCTTTTTATGGGGATATGTAAAAAGCAATGTGTACAAAACTAAACCTTCAGATTTGAATGACTTAGAAGAACGAATAACGCTTGCGATTAGTTTTATTCAAGATTTGGATGTTGCCAAGACGTTTGCGGTGAACATTTTGAACATTACTTCGTTAACATCCATATTTCTTTTTCGTATTCTACATTTCATTACGTTTTGCATTTAATTTAAATTTTTGAATTTATTTCATCAAATTTTGGTAACCACATGATTTTAATTTATTTTGTTTGTTGTTCAATTGTTGCAATAAACTTAAAAGCGAAAACATTTTTGAATAGAGAATGATGAAGAGACATTTCCGACGATATATCACAAACCTATACTTTCTATTTAAAAAATGGGGGGCTGTACCTGTCATTCGAAGGGTGTTGAAGGTAGAGGTGGCATTTTTACGTTGAAGAATGTCAAATTATAATTTAAATTTGATGTGTTTCGGGATTTTTTCAATATGTACAGTAACCGAAATAATGAATTTATTTCGTTTGGCTTTCACACACTGTATAATTCTCAGCAGTGAAGATATGCTGGTTTGTCTGTAAATGCAATGTTGTGATACGTTTCTAAGGCTTTTCTATAGGAAGGCTCATTATCAAACAGCATGATATACCCATACTTCTAATACAAGCCAATCAATATAAACAGAAGATATTAGTCATATAGTTTTGCAGGGATCAATATTAAGGCCGTCTTTTCTCCATATTTATATAAACAATTCAGGGGAGTTCGACGGACGTATTAGAGGTTTTTTTACAAATGATAGTTTCATAATTAGAGTCCAAAAATAAGGTGTATTGTGTCAAAGATATTTTTCGTATTTCCAGGTTTTTATGCCTGAGTTTTGGGTATATTCCAGGACAAATTAATATTCAAACGTGGACGAAACACAGAAGATGCCCTTCGATACGATGAAATTGATTATTGCTTCAAAAGAACCAGAGTCGATTTTTTGGAATCATTGAATAATTCTATGAAGTAGACTCGATGAATAGCCCTGTTTATTTATACACATATTTTCCTTTATTTCTTCTATTTAGGAAGGTTGAAATTTAAAAATTGTAGCTCCCAGAAGACATCTCTTCGAGTGTGATCAGTTTCGATTTTGACATTATTTTGCGGAAGCTAAAGAAGAGTACAGAATAGTTTGAACGAATTATAACAAATAGGTAGAAACATTAGGGATCGGATTCTTATTTTTTCGCCTGATTGCTTACTCTTTTCGCCTAATTAGTTTCGTAAAAGAATCAAACTCAGTGTTTAGCCTATTCGGTATTGATAGAGCTTACCTACCTATTTAAAGTACGTACTGCCACAGAAAATAAAAATTTTTCAATGAAAATGTCACATTAACCGAAGTTCAAAAATATCGAAAAACTAAAACACCGATATTGAAAAATGTCAACAATTTGTCAAACCGAAGTGAAGAGATGATTTCATCTGAGATGCCTATATACTAGTGAAGCGACTTTCAGTAGTCGATTCTACAGTATTGCGAATTTTTCAATATGATGATGCGAGTTATGAATCATTCCATAAAATAATAGTCGTATTGCTAGGGATAACTGGTTTCAAGTGTAGATAAAACCCTTTACCCTTGGATATCAGTCAAAACATAAAGCAAGAATAATTTTTAACCCCACTTATCTAGTTGAAACATTTAAGGGCATCACCTACTGGCAAGTTCTGAACAACTACGTATAATATACAAGATTTTGTGAATTAAAAGCGTATCTCTCCCAATCGGATTTCACTGCTAGTCACAACTAGTTGGAACCAGAGCCCATGAATACAACAATCGTAATACAATGCCAGACAGTACTGTTTTGATCCATCATCTAATCAGTGGTACTAGACTAATCCGCAAATGAATTGAATGAACCTTCACTGAATTGACTTATAGTCGTTACTGCGTGGTAGGAGATCATCATGAAAAATGAGAAATAAAACTTTCTACGTTTTTTAACACTTTTATCTGTAACTAACGTTACTGCAGTTTTGTCCTATGTGGAGATTTTCAAATAAAATAAAAGTTGTCCAAGGGGGCGCCACAGCTGAATTTTTTATCAAGGATGATACCTAGATATTTAGAGATTTCACTTCCACTGCAGAAGGAATAACCTGACAATTGTATCAAAAGTAGAGTTAAATCTCCAGGTTACTCCTGGTGAATAGGAGAATCGTAGTTTTCTGGGTTCAAAGACTTTTGTTGCTTCTGGCAACAACTATGAACAACGTTCAAATACTTTTTCCACCGTGGTCTTGGCTACGATCAACTGCATAAGTAAAGTTACCAGACGTCCCGTTTTGAACGGGACTGTCCCTTTATTCGACCATCTGTCCCGTTGTCCCCAAATAATGATCTGGGACACAAAATAGTCCCGTTTTC
>WOGR01000378.1:0-26525 GCA_015342045.1 Leptinotarsa lineolata | reverse complement strand
CTGTTATATCCACTGTGTCCAGGGTATGCACTGGAACACTAATTTCCCACTGGTTCCTCCAAAAAACTGCAACCGTAGCTCTCCGATAAAATATCCTGGAAAATTCCAATTGCCTGCAGCTCCTAATGCGTTGTATATCTCAGTTGGCTCTAAAAAGAGCTCGAGATATCCGAAAATGCGAATTCAATTCGTAAAACCACTCGTAGAATCTCCAAGTTTTCACGCCTGAAAACCGCTTTCAAAAATTCCCAAGTATCGAAAAGTTCTTCAAAAACTCCTAATATCCTCAAAGGTTTCCTTGAAAATTTCCAGTAAAATCTCCGTGTTCGTTATCTCGATTTGTCCAAGAATTCCTATTTTTCCAATAGCTTTCTACTCATTCAAGTTCGGGGCTCGATTAACTAACAGGTCTTGGGCATTCCTATCTTTATACGAAAGATCTGAATTCTCTCCGCCCAATCCGCTGTCAGCATTTGTCCTTATACCCCAGACGCAAAATCTATTCGGCCAATCGGTTTTCGAGAAAAACACGAACACTCAGAGGGCCTTTTGGGCACTTTTCTAATTGTGCAGATTTGAACCGAAATTTCTGACGAAATCGCCGAACGACCATCGTGCGCCTTCGGCAATTTTCGAATTCAAATATTTTGCTCTCAGCTCACGGAGAAATCGACCCGAAAGTTATAAAAACTCTCGGTACTCAAATCTACATGAAATCTGAACCTTTCTTGCTAGGAACATGATAAAGGTATCAAACGAAAGCTATTAGGAAGACCTATCGATGCTTCTTGGAAGAAAGCTCGATTTCCCTAGCTGAATGTCTGAAAATGCCATTTTCAGAAGAATCGACATTTTCCCTCATAAAATTAACAAATTTAGTTAATCTTGCAAAAGAATTTGTCCTATCTCTTAGGAAACGATATTCCACGTCTTAATTTCTCTGAACTAAGCTGAAATACCTTTGGAAAAACGGTTTTTCCCAAGTTTTCCGATTATTCGCTTAAAGTGGGCGGAGCTTGTACTGGAGCTCGGGAACCAAAATTTCAGTTTTGTTTCACGACATCGCAAGCAAGTGGAACGGGAATATCTGCGGTTGTGGGCGTGATCGTTGTGAGCGCTTAGTGGAATGCACCCTATATAGCTATTTCTGAGCTTCTATGGGCTTTGTATTCTTTGCCTCTCCTCAAATGCTCATATTTTTGAGTTAGTACATGTTTCATCTATTAGTTTGATATATCATCATTCAAGGCATATCAGTGACGAATAAAATAGCCATGAAGTTATCATTCATTACGATATTTTTGAGTAGAAGACCTCATTTTTTTTATTGTGTCAATTAATGAAAATTTTTATCAACACTCGTTTATTGGTCAACTGTTCTTAACAAAAATTTGTACAAACAGAAACGAGCATTAGCAGGGAACTAGACGTACACAATAAAACTGCACCATTGCACAACTTCGAGTCGCAAAAACACAACAATTTATCAGTCACCTTGGAAACCATACATCCTGTTTTGATCGAGGCATTATTCGCGTCTGTCCCCGGATGACAACCCCTAGCCGTCGTGACTGTGCTCCCTAATCTTTCCACGCTTACAAAACAGAACTCTGCTGCGTACGGGGGGCACTGAAACATTAAAATAGACTTTTCTTTGGGAGTTGTCAGTTTGAAGTATTGGATGTCGCACAGGGGAGTTTTCTCATGAGAAGTCGACTTGCACTGGTAACAGATCAGGCTCTTGGACTTTTTTACTTCGACGTTAATCACTGGGTCCGTCAGATCCACCAGTTCCGCTCGGGCTCCGTTCAGGAATATTATCAGAAGTAAACGGTACATTGCAATAATGAAAATGACAACTGGGTGAAGTTCATTTCATGCACTCACTGGATGTTTTCAGAATCCTGCTTTTTTTCAAAAAAGGTAAGCGAAAGTCATTTGATATACTGAAAAAAGGGAAAAGTATCAGGAAGCATTCATGAAATTTGGCAACCCCAACTCATTCAGAGAGTTAGTAATAGAAAAAAATGTATTCAACACAATACAGAGATTCATTATTGAAGTTTCCTACGTCACAGAAATGATTGACGTAGATGATGCCAGACTTCAACTATTCCTGAATTCTCATATGGTTTCCGACGTCAGTAAAGAGTTCAACAGGAAAAATGTTGAGAACTTTTATGCGAGCAGATTATCATCGAGCAAGAATAAGCTTTTACAGCAGTTCAAACGAGTTAATTAGATTGCTAGTCTCTGGAGTAATGCTCATATGAAAAAGCCTAGAGCTTACTATTTTCAGTCCTGAAAATAATAGGTGCACATTGGAAGGCACTCGATATCATTTTAAAAGGTTCGATGAGCACCAATTACCGAGCTTTGTTAGTGAATCTCTTCAGGGCGAATCAGGTTTTCTACTATCACTGAAGATGATGATGATGATGATGATATTAAATACCAACATTGGATTGATTATGATTTATCATATGATTTATCTTTATCAAGCCTCAATGATGATGACTATGTGAATGAAAAAATATTTCGAAATTTCTATTGATGAATTTTTTGTATTTTTTTGCCTATAATGGAACGCAATTGAACTACTATTTTATTGGGCTTATTGCTTTTCAAATCATAAATGTTCCAAGTATATCCAATGAGGAACATTTTTCTAAATCAACAACGGTTTGTTCACCAATTTTCAAAATGAGTTCGAATGTATATTTTTTCAATTATGCAGTAATCGTTGATATAATTGAGCGAGAACATTTTACTTCATTTTTACTGAGGACCCATTACATTATAAATAACAAATTTTACAAAACTATATTATGAAACCACCTAACAATCACGTTCACGCTCATACACATAGCGAGCCTTTGTGTGTGTCTGTGGAGATGTCAAGTCCCTTCGATTGGTCTAGCTGCCTACAAAAAATATTGAACGAGTTCCCTGAGATATAAAAATCAAGACTGAGATTGTAATTATATCCAATGATAAATATTTTTCCAACTCAACAACGGTTTGATAAATTGGTTGAGGCTTTCGCGGCCAAGATTTTCAGTGTTTACTATCTTCATTCGGGTTTGAAGGCCGTTTTAGTTTGGAATTGCATCCTAACGTTTAGCCAGCATGAGTAGCTGGCTCCTTCAGGATTTATTCATCTTGATGATTCACCGATGACAGGTAATTTCTAGTTCGGAGGTTGTATTTATGCAGACTCAGGTAGCCCGCCTCTCTTGTTGATGTATTGCTATTGGACGAAGTGTTGTTACCTGTTAATGATGAATTTATTCTCGCCGTACTTGTAAGCGGGTTTTTGGTCACGGTATTATTACTTGACTTATTAATGAGTGACCTGTCGGCTCTATGAGCCGTAACATTGCATTGCGCTTTTTCCACTTTTACATCTTTGAGTATGGGATTCCAAATCAGGTTAAGCGTTACCGCCTCTTCTTTTCCGTTGTAGTTCTCCATATGTTTCTGGATTTCTATGGCTTCCCGTACAAACTGACTGTGGTATCCATGATCGGGGGCAAGTAATTTCACATCTTCAAACAGTATCGTGTGATCTCCTTCACTAGCGCGTGTTCCGCTACTGCGAATTTGTCAAATAGACTGTAGTAGATCTACAGTTTCCCCGATGTTCATTCAGCCTTGTACCCACGAATCTTGTGGTGATACCATTATAAATTTTTTCGCAGGTGCATGGTATACGATAAACCTCCGCAGCTGATAGTGGATCTCTTTTGTCTTTCCCAGATTTAAGGCTTTGTTGTATTTTTCTGGTGGGATTGAACACTGTTTATATTTTATGCTTCCCCAAGATTTTTTCTATTCTGTTTGCAACCCTAGAGATGCACGGCAGAAATGCACGTGCAACAGTTTGAATTTCATCCCTATTTTGACTTTGAAGAATTCCACAAGTCAAAATAGGAGGGAAACTCAAACGGTTGGTTGCACGTGCATTCACTGAGAGATGCATTATATTTCTCATTTATATTGATATTTATATAGAAATTCAGGACTTTGGTAGACTTCCAGCCACCGTGTCTCTTCATCGGCAAATAACGTCGCTGAAGTTTGAGTAAACATTCTGCGAATTCTAATCCGAGTTTCCCAAAACTATAGATACTAACAGGCTCATTCGAACATTTTTTTATTCACGAGTAATAAAAACTGATATGTGGAGTACGGGATGGCCGTAAAGATGAATATTGCCCATAACACAGCAGGTTTTCTTGTCCAAATACAACAAAGGTTCTCTCGATAAGTGTTTTGGAATTCACATTTTTGTTAGTTCTTTCAGTTCACAAACAGCTAACCCAATAATTGTCGCTACCTGAAAATAAAACAATTACGTTGATACTTTTGTATCCTACAATCGTAATATTATGTTGAAATTACCTTTAGTATTATATAGGTATGTTTCATTGTTTGATTTCCTTATGCATTCGTTGATCTGCTCGCTGTTGAAGATTTCTGATTCCATACCTACCAAGGTTTTTATATTTGCAATGACAACAATGATGTGATTATTTTCTGGGGGAAGTTCGTACTTCCAGGAAGTACGTTCTTCCCGGACTAGGCTGGAAAAATGCTACTTTCTCGGAGATAATATGGAGAAGTTATATAAGGATAACAGAAATTGGGAAAATATACATTACAGAAAAGTAATGAAAAACCGTGCATAATTTCAATAATTACAAACTATATCAATTAAGTAGGTGTTCAAACTGTTCTCCGTTAACTACCATACATGAGTCTCAGAACGTTGTCTAATATTTTGTCACAGTTAGTACTTTACTCATTCAAATTATAACACTGATTGTCATCAAGGGGCGAGGAAAGAGGTATAACAGTTGAGGGTGAGATAGAAAGTGTTTCCTTTTTTGTTGAAAATCGATCTTTTTTTTTCTTAACTAATGTGTGTGTTTAGTTTTCGGTGCCGTTTATTTGTTTCAGTTATCGATCAAAAACAATTTTGATACAGCTTCGAATGAGTATAGTTTCTAGACAATGAATTTCCGAATTACGAAATCATTAGTCCACTGAAAGTAACACAAGAATTTTCATTATGTTTTTGATGTGAATACCTGTGGATCCCAATTTCATTCTTTGCAGTGTTTAAGATCATTCTGAATAAATTTTATTACTTCAAAATACCAATTCTTCAGGAGCTCTATGAGAGTTATTTCGATATCGATCAAAGAAATTTTTCATACAGCTATTTTATAATATATTTAGATATTCAAATAATAATTTTTATACACATTCTATTGACAAATTAGTGAAGTTTCTAGGAAATGAATTTCTGAATTATGAAATTATTCGTCCACCGAGAAGTGACACAGGAATTTTCGTAATGTGTTTGATGTGAATACCTGCGGATCCCCATTCAATTTTTGCACTGTTCAAAGACATTCTAAACAAATCTTTGTACAATAAAATACGAATTCTCTAGGAGCCCTATGAGTGTTTTTTTGATAGAGATTTGTAACGATGTAGTTACCTCAGATTGGCCAGGCTAATTCAGTGAAGATTGGAGTGGTGTTTTTTGGACCGACTTGCCAGTTTCAGATTATGTTATGTGTGTTTTAAGGGTCTTAAAATTGATTTTGGCCGGACGCCAGAATTTTTTGTTTATAGAAAAGGATGAAAATTCAAACTCCCCTTCAAATGGATAACTAACTTTCTTTTACTTCGAGCAAAACAATAACCAAATGTATATGTATAATGGAGTTGGCCGATACTTGATGAAAATCTATAACTAACATATTCAAAAAACACTTCATTGTGAGATTTTCACTAAACAGTTTAACACGTGTTTCGCCATACAATGGCTTCTTCAGGCGTGTCTTCACTATCTAACTAACATTAGTTAGTATCTAACTAACATCAGGTTGATAGTGAAGACACGCCTGAAGAAGCCATTGTATGGCGAAACACATGTTGCATTTTGTGAAAATCTCACAATGAAGTGTTTTTTGGATACAAATGTATATGGTATATAATAAAATGAATGTTTGATTTCAAAAAAAATATTTACAAAATGATTCACCAAAACAGATGGTGTACCTGGTCTGGTCACTGACGTGGCTCACGGAACTGGTTCTGTCTTGTGGTAAAGTTGGGCTCCTTTTTTCTTATCTGGTGGCTTTTGTAGGTCTGCTATATTCACCCCTGGGAATACAGGTGGGATTAGTGGCGGGCTTTGATAGTCACCCCTTGAGCGACTTGAAGGTCACTAGTCAGGTATGTTTACTGGTGGGCTTCAATATTCATCCCTTGAGTGACTTGGAGGTCACTAATCAGGTATGGTTCAACGTGGGAGTCGTTTCAGTCGGCTCAGATGAAAATGACTCTCGGTAAGATATAACACACAATTACAGATTTTGAAAATGAAAAAGGAAATGTGTGCACTAATAATCACCCAGAATCATCTCCAGCCTTGATTTACAGGATACCATGTAGGGTACTGCGTTTATGGGAACAGCTTTTAGCCTCTATTCGGAACAAATTAAAGCAACCTAATGCTGAGAAAATAAAAACGCAGTCAAATTCTCAAAAAATTAAATTGTCGATTCACAAAATTGTGAAAGGTAAGTTGATACACCCCGGCGATAAACAACCTTGAAATATATTTTATATGAAAAGATAATCACTTGAGTCTTGAACGATTACCAAAATTAATTCGAAAATCAATTACATGAAGCCATGCATACCAAAATTTTTGATAGCAAAAAAAAAGGTTATGAATAATTAGTGGAACTCTCCTTTCACGTACCTGATGTTCTGTTCAGAATTAGATACACTTCATAAGGTTTCTATTCAACGAAAAGAAGATATGTTCAAATATTTTTAAACTATGCGTTACAAAATCCGTGATCAAAAATCAAAATCAATCTTGCTTCCTTGATCGATCAACAAGAAGAGTCACCCTTCGGTTAGGGAAAAATCGAATTCGGTCATGCGTGTTTCATTCATTCATGTTAAATGGCCCTAAGTCAACATTGCGTTCTATAAAATTATATTATGAGTATGAACTATGTAATCTGATGGTTCGGCTATCTTCCGCAAGATGCTCTTGTAGGTATGAATCAATTTTTATTGATTCATAGAACAAATTCAAATGTTAAACTCTCACTCTAGATCACTAGTTAATGGGCTCATATAAATTATAGATTCAATTATGAATGATATAACGTTTAATCATTACAGATTTCAATAGAAGGATAATATTCTCTTCTCCTTCCAGAACTGATGCTTTGATCCATCAAACCATTCGCAAGAAATTAGCAGACGTTATGGTACACACAGTGGCCCACCAACTGATGAGAGTGATTGATTCTGACAAAATCATCATAATGGATGCTGGTATTATAGCCGAATTTGATCATGCTTCAAAACCTATATGGACTGTTTCACTAAATGGTAGAAGATACTGGAAGCATCTTGACGAAGCAACTTCGAAAAATCGCTGACGATATATCTTCAGAAGTATTTGTCCAAAGCCGGAAAGATTCAGAAGTTGATAACAATGTGAAAACTTTGGTAATGATTGTGATAGAATTGATACAAAATTATCACTGCTATTGGTTTTCTGCTGAATATAATTAAAGCCATTGTTGAATTGAAACCAATTCAATCTGAATTTCTTTCGTTTCTCGAAATATTTAATTTATCAATACAATTCTTGGAGTATTAGTAGATAAACTAACTTCGTACGGTGACCGCATGCGCAATAGCGACTTGCCATCGCGTCGCGAGAGATGTCTACTATAACTTAGAGGAGAATAGCTATTCTGTACAGAAATAAAACACTTGCACTAGTAGATGACACACAAGGTTGGTGAGTTTACGCAAATGAACTCAAGTCATAGCCGTATTAAAACTTTTTAGAAAAATATTATCAGCTGCTAAAAAATAAGAGGTTATAACAGAGAGGTTACATATGACGTTCTTATTTTACACTAAATCATACAATACATTTCCAAAAGAAGGAATTATTTGTTATCATTATTGAAGAACCAGGGTTTGAAATCCTTTTTTGTCAGGAATGATATAATAACATTCGATTTTCAATTTTGAAATTACACTATATTTGATGTTTTCTGATTCGATGAAAAATAATGATCAATGAATCACATAAACACTCTTGATGAAAGTGCAATTATTAAGGTTAACGTTTAAAGATCGAAGTATAATAAAAACATTTTTAGCAACTCACGGTTCCAGCTAACAGTTGGACAAATTTTGATTTCCAAACTGAACTTTAATTGAGGTTGTTTTTAATTTTGTTGTAAGCGGACTCTGTAACTCATTTCATATTCTGTTACTGATGCTTGATAACAATATTTTTCACTTACTACTGCAGACTGAAAATACATCATGTATATTCAAATTTACATTTGTGATTTGGAAAAGTATTACTCGAAAATGATTCACTTGTTTATTGATCGAATATGATTTTTATTTTGTTAATCATAGAAAATTATCATTACTTATTTCATTTCTTGGATTGAAATAATGTCGGTAGAGGTATTGAGAAAAAACAATGAATAAACAACATAAATGCTTCACCATTCTAGGTTACAAAATTTAAAAAGTGACGAAAATAAATATTAGTCCTGAGAGTTGACAGCTGACATATTTTATTGGGTTATTATACAGGATCTTTCACGACGAGCTTTCGTAAGGAATATATGGAGAACGATTCAAAATATAAACTTGAAATTTTGTTGTAGTGGGTTTTACAAAATGGCCTTCTCAACTGAAATATTTTCAACTTCCGGTCTCTTTCCATTATACAGGAAGCTGAGGGCAACTTCCTTATTTCCAACAGAACACCCTGTATTTTAATACATTTTTGAATTTCTCAGCACATTTCAGGACCCCTTTGTATGACAATGCCTATACCTTAATTTGTTAGTTTTCGAGATATCAATTTTTTTTTGAAAAATTTGACAGGTGCAGCACCACTCCCAAAAAATCATAACTCATAGACAATCATAGTTGAGAATGTGAAATTTCACAGAATCATAGCTTAAGTATCAAGTCATGAAGGGTCCATCGAATTTTTGAAAATAATTCACAGGGTGGTCGAAATTTCCACCTAACACATAACATCGAGAAAACTGATGAAACAAGATTTTTTTAAATGGAAATCATACACTATTCTATTATTTTTGGATACTACAAAAAAAAAATCAAATTCATGAAAAATTTCCTATACCTGAAATACACCTCTGGCAAGATATATCCGATTTTGGGAAATATTTGAAATGTAATCAATACCAAACCAAAAAAGCTTTGAGAACAAATTAAGTTACAACAAATATGTCAAAATTTGATGCGATATATTCGACCTGAATTGCGTAGTTTTCTATTTGTGTACAAAATGTCTCGTTTGGGGTATTTTAATAAAGATTTCCTGAATTCAATAATCATTTATGGTGAATGCAAAAAGATAATGGACAAAACTCATCGTGTATTTGCAGAAAGATTTACACAGACCCAAAAAAATATTCTCAGAAGACTTCTAAGACACTGTCGTGATTTCGGATCATTTTCGTCCGTCATCAACAAAAAAACCACTCGTAAACAATGGGGACATCGAAATTGTAGTTTTGGCCTACTTCACAACCTATCCAGAAAATTCGTTGAAAGACGCAGAAAAGTCACTTAGAATTTCATGTTCGTCAATAAATCCGATTTTAATCAAACATAAGTGGCGTCCCTTTGAATATCACCAGCTTCAAAATCTGAAACCTCACGACCTGCACGAGTGAAATTCTGCGAATGATTTCTTATCAAGATACAGGAGTACCCTGAGTTCATGAAGAACATGATAAGGATAGAGTATGCCAAGAATGCCAAGAATGGGCAGCAGAAAATCCAAAGCTCGTTCGCCAGCGCAACTTCCAGGATTAATAGAGTTTTAATGTTTTTTTCGCTGTAAAGAAAGACCGAATTTTATGTTTATATCTTCATGAAGATAATTTGAATAACGATTGATATTCGCATATAAATAAGAATGTGGTTGATGAATTCATAAGGCATGTTTCTGAACAATACCGTTTCAAGTTATGATATCAGATGGATGGAGCCCCTGCACATAGTACTGATACCGTTGCTGGCTTGTTGAATGGGATATTTGAAGATCAGTGGCTTTGCTACAATGGGCCATTTGAATTTCTCTCTCGCTCTCCAGACCTGACGCCACTGAACTTCTTCATCTAGGGATATATCAAAGAAAATGTTCATGCGGATCCTGTGAGTGATAAAGAAAACATCATGAAACGAAGGGTTCTGAGAGCTTCCAATAATTCGATTCCTGACTCCTTACAGAAGGCTACAAATATATCTATGCAAAAAGAATATATTCTTGTTCAGAACAGAACAGCAATGTTTCTGAACATCTGTTGAAATGGACTGCAATATTATTTGAATTAAGTTAAAATCTAAAATTAAAGTAAAATCCAACTGTTGAAGCAACGGCTTCTGGTTATATTATTAAAAATCAGAGGAGTTTTTATTTGGGTTACTAATATGAGTTTTTTGGCTGATTCTATTTTGACAAATATATAAACAACCTCATTGTTTCTCTAGGAAACAACAACTTAAAAATTCAATTATAAAACAATCAAATCAGATATGTACAGAGTAGTAATATAAATCTATTCAACAACATTCTCGTTACTGTATTGAAACATATCTCAATACAAATTTTCTCCTATTTTTTTTTCTTCTGAAGATCGATAACTTCATGGTGCTTGCTATCTTCGCGATCACGGATGTCAAGAACACACAACTTTACGGTAAGTCTTTTGAACACTCCGTATTGCGTCTTGACTTCTGCTGATCGAATTTGACCATCGACATCAGGATACACCTTATCGATTAATTCTTTGGGCCAAATATTTCTTGGAAGTTTTTCATCAATTATCATGACAACGTCACCAACATTGAGTTTCCTTGGATCTCTAGATACCACTTTGTTCTTCGGGTTGATGTTGGGAGATACTTACGTATCCAACGTTTCCAGAAACAGTCAGAAAAATACTGTGAAGTTTTTCATTGTTCTCTGGAAATAACATCATTTTTGCAGAAATGTCCAAGAACTACTGCTGAACTCGATGACCCATTTCCGGAAGAATTGGACGCGCTCTTCGATTCTTGCAGTATTGGCAGGATGCTCAACAACTTCTTACAGCAGCTCGCAATCCTAATATATGAAATTTCTGTCTTAATTCATTTGCTACAAAATTTTGTTGGTGTTCAGCTGCTTTATGAAAGTGATGTACCAATAATCGTGTATAATAATTTTTCGATCTAAAATAATAGGGTTCTTGGTATTTCCATTCAAAGATTTAGATGCTATGGTTCTTCCACGTACTCAAAGAATTCCATTTTCATCAACGAATGGAGAAAGTGTATAAATTCTACTTTTTTATGTTAACATGACATCTTTCTTCAAATTGATTATTCCTTCTTGAGAATCTTTGTTTTGAATACATTTTATTCATTATTTCTCAGCTGAAGCAATTCCATCAAGAATCAGTTCTGAAAGAAATTTTTCAGTTAGTGGGTTCAACAAACGTTTTCTTATGTGTTACACTCTCAGTTTCCAAGCTGTTGTCCTAATCAACCTGAACCATGATGAAAACCTATTAATATCAGGTAAATATTCGTGATTTTCAATATTTGTGATGTAAGCTTCAAATTCTTTCTTTCATTCTGAGGTATCTATTTCGAACATTCCTTGTTTGAACCACTTATTTTGTGAATTTTCAAGGAAGTCGGGACCACTTACCCATCGACTCTGTAAACTTCAATCAATACTCTTGCTGTCCCTTGTTCCATCATCGGCTATATTCTCAGTTGTCGGAAGCCAATGCCAGTTGTTGATGTCAGTCAATTCTTCAATTTCCACTATCCTGTGAGCAACAAACGGTTCAAATTTATATGAAGCCTTTGCTCGCAACCAGCTAATAACTGTTTTGGAATTTGTCTAGAAAAAAATTGAGGTAAATATTATGCTGTGGTTCTTCAGAATGAATTTTGATAAACGACTTCCCAATACCGCAGCTTGCAATTCGAATCTGGGTATTGATACGGTTTTCGAGGGTGGAAAAACTCTGAACTTTGCCATAATGAATGAAGTATAAACAGAAACATTTATTTGGGCTTGAATATACGCTACAGCAGCGAATGCTTCGGCACTAGCATCACGAAAAACATGAAGCTGAATATTTTCTGAATTGAAAATATCCAATACATAACATCTTGAAATATTAAGTTCTTTTACCTGATTCAGTTGAAGGAGCCAACTTGTCCATTTTTCATTATTGGAATCTTCCAAATCTTCATCCAATGTTGCCCCCTCTCTCTAAATCTGCTGGATCAGGATTTTTGCTTGGACAGAAAAATTTTTAAGAAAAGCAAGGGATCAAACACAAACATTAATATTTTCAATACTTATCTTTTTGTACTTTTCCTTTTTCTATTCAAAATATCTTGAAATTTACTTGCTTTTGTATTAAAAAGAAATTCATCTTTATTGGGATCCCAGTATAAGCCCAACACTCTTTCTCCTGTAAAATCTTTTTCTATACCTAGATCTTTCATTTCCCCTGATCTAAGATCAATAGGGATATTTTTCATTACGTGTTTTGAGTTACATACCCAGTTTCTTATTTGAAATCCTCCACGCTTATTTATTTCCACTACACTTTTTATCACATTTATTGCTTCTTGTTCAGACTCGACACTATCAAGATAATCGTCAACATAATGACGCCGACAAATAGCTTGAATCGCTCTTGGAGCCTCTTCTTCAAATTCTAGGGCATTTTTTCTCATTATAAAGGTAGCACACGAGGGAGAAGAGGCGGCTCCAAAAATCATAACATTCATTTGATATACCCCAATTTCTTCCCTCTGATCAAGTACTCTCCAAAGGAATCTTTGCGAATCTCTATCTTCCGGGCTAATAACCACCTGATGAAACATGTCTTTGATATCACCTGTGAATACTATATTTCTTTCGCGAAATTTGAATAAAACACCAGGTAAATTATTGAGCAAATCTGGACCTTTAAGAAGACAGTCATTCAAGCTGATTCCCTGAACTTTAGCAGCGGCGTCAAAAACCAATCGAAATTTTCCTTAGAAAATTTCGCCAAGATGAAATTTGTAAAAAAATTTGTGGTGAAAGTACATTTACCAATAACGGATGGTTCAACAGGAATATACATTATCATTGACGACAAGAAAATGAATATTTACATAGAGTTACCAATTTTCAAGAGAGATATGTTGTTAACGTATGGCTTGGTGTTCTTGATAATAAAATTATTGGCCTCCACTTTTTTGAAACATCTCTGATCGGAAAATTATACTTGGATTTCTTATCAGGGACTCTAATTGAGTTATTAAAAGATTTGACACTTAGCCTCATGAGAAAATATGAGTATTTCCAACACGACGGAGCTCCACCAGAAGATCAAGTATTCAGAACAAATTATGAAAATATTGAAGAATTGAAAGATTCAAAAGGAGTGCCTACATCGCTATCACTCCACAGATGTTAGAGAACTGCCACAAGCACACTATTTCTAGAGTAAGTATTTGTTTGAGAAATGATGGAAGACAATTTGAACATTTGATGCGATATCGCGTAAGACGGTAACTTAAAAAATGTAACGAGAGACATTCCGTTATGGTGTTCATTTTCTATCATTTATTATTTCGTTACATTCTCTTTCGCAACTGTTTTTTTTATGTGATCTATTAACAATACTGTTAACTATGAGTTACAACAATAGTTTGATATTTGATTTCTCATTGAATAAAAAAGTTAAATGATAGAATATTGATGATGTGGTTTCGGGAAGAAACGTTGAGAAATACAGTTGTTGTGATATGTCAACGAATTTGTAGTTATAATGACTTCGAAAATGTATAAAAAAAATATACAGGTCGCTATTTTATAGATCTGAAAATACTAGTGTGTTGCATTCCTAATAGGCAACTTTCGTTCCATTCAACCGTCCTTGTAGGATCTACTGTTTCCGAGATAGCAATAGTGGTATCAGCTAAAAAATACGGCCTGTATATGTACAAAAAAAAGATACGTTCGCCCAGATTGATTCTAAACATAAGTATAACACTAGATACAAGAATAACTTTATTGTACCTATAACAAAACTTAGAATAACTCAAAATGCCCCAAACTTCAGGGCTCCAGAAATATTCAATTCGATTCCATAAAACATAAAAAATTGTTGTTCAATATTTGTATTCAAACGTATATTCGTATTCAAACGTAAACTAAAATATTTTCTAGTGCAAAATTGCTTTTACTCCTTAAAAAAGTCTTTTTAGCATCACTTCTGAGGGATTTTTTTCCTTCTTTAGTACTTACTTGCTTTTGATCATCTGTTATTTATAATTTTTTTTATGATATGTATGATATGTATGTTGCTGGTAACTGCATTTCGTATTATACTGATTGTTTGACTTTCTACATATAGCATTACTGTCTCCAGGAAATAAAATCATATTCTATTTTATTCTACTCTGCTAAGGGAAAATTTAAGCAATAAATGACTTTTGGAAGCCATAGAGCATTATGTGTCAGTCCAGGAACTTCAAAAGTAATGTTTTCCGTGGAACGGTTTTCCAAATACATTGAAGTTTCTTCGAGTAAAACTAGAAGTTTTAAAATTAAAATATGCGCGGAAATTTGAATTTCGGTGCATGATTTCATAGTAAATATGGAATGAAAATTATCTACATTTACGTTTCTGAAGTTACCAATTCAATAACTTTGTAACATTCATTTTAAATAATATTTAGTAAACAAAAACAAATTTGAAGAAAATTTGGTATCACAGATTATTAACATTCACCTTCCCAAAACTACAGTTCAAAAACTGTTGATCGAAGAGTGTTTGTCCAAAGAAAATTTTTGTAGCATTTTTAATTCACTACAAAAGCTTCATACTCATTTTTTTCTTTATGAAATTTTTTAATACCGAAAATAGCGAGTTGCAATAAAAAAAATCATTTATATAGAAAGTCGAATTTTTGAATGCGCGAAGCCTCTAATTGACTTCAAATAAATTCGGACGGAATTATTCTTTTTTTTTATAAATCGTCAGATTCCCAGGTAGAACTGAGAAAAAAATATCGCCCAAGTGAACATATTACTTCAATTTTGTGTGATCTCATGAAAGCTTTTGATTGTGTCTCTTCGAAATACTGGCATTTTATGGTATAACAGGTCCTGCGCTTTTTCTCATATTTGCCCAGTAGGAAACAATGTTTCTTCAAAGAGCGGCAAATCAGAAATTGAGGAAAATCCGCATGGTGTCCTACAGGGGTCTGTTTTGGGTCCACTCTTATTTATCATATATTAATGACCTGTTTTTTACATATACCCTTGTGATATGGTGCCATTTGCGGATGATGCTACCTACTTCTTTTCATAAAAATATATTGATATTATCCATACTACGATCCACCAAATTGAAGATAAATCTGAAATATGGTACAATAGCAATAAGCTTCATTTAAATAGAGTAAAAACTCAAACTATACTCGTCTCCAGTTAAATTGGTCTAGTCATAACAAGAATCTGTGTAAAAATATTTCGTCACATATATTCGGCAGATGAAATGGATTTGTAACGAAGAGGTTCTATTTTTTGAAGGTAGTTGACGATGTTTCATGGAGAGTTTCATTAATTCGGGCTTTCATTGTTTAATATAATTTGAAATCCTTGAAAGAAGGAAAATGTTCTACTTAACATTTACTATTCTCTCATTCATAGTAGAATTTCTCATGAAATTATTTTATGGGGTAATTTAGTTTGGCAATAAATGTTTTTCGATTACAAAAAAAAGCATTGAGAATCATTGCAAATGTTTCAGCATTCGACCACTGTCAACCATCGTTCATGAAATATAATACCATGCCTTTCCCAAAAATTTACCAACATTATGAAGCAGTCTTTCACAACCATGAATATAAGACTAGATCTGACGACTGTATTTGACAACTTCCAGAATGAATTCCTTGAACCTAAATCTATATAATAAAATTCCGTCAAACATAAGAAGTCTTAATTTCAATCAGTTCAAAATCAGAATGAAACAAAATTTTGAATCTAGGTACTTTCACAATGTAAAAGAGTATTTACAAAATAACTTCTGATATTATTGTTGTTGTATATAATTATAACATATACGAAGAGAATGTTAGTTACTTATTAATTTCCGTATTGAAAATAAAATTTTTGATGCAGTTTCATGATATTGCTAGCCTCTTCGTGAAATGATTTGTTTCTGCTATATTTATAATTGTTTCACCATTTTCTTTTTTAATTGTTTTTATTTAATTGTTTGTTTACTGATGTCTCTTTTTTGAAAATGTTAATAGAATCTTCATATTTCATAACTGACTGTTTATTTTTTTTAGAGAGAAAATATAGTACCTACCTTTTTCATTTTTCATGCTTCTCTCGACATCATACGATTTTTATGTTATAAAAAACTCAACATATTTTCATATTTCATTTATTTTACATAATATAACAAGATAGACATACAAAAAATACTAAAAATTAATATTAACTTAAAATGAAGTATCAAGTTGTAGCTTTCATTTTCACCTCCACGTTCTTCCCACTTCCACTCATAACAAAATTATATCTTCAATCAAAATGGTTTATAGTGTAGATGTTTTCTGACATATCCCTCATGATGCGAGTGATCTTTTAAAGACAAATCTATTATTATTGTAAATACGATAAGGAAATTAATATTTCTAAAGAATTTGGAACATTCTTCTCTCTCAACTGCTCGACACAGTATGGTCAGGTAAATGCCTGATGAATGTAATAACATAGACTACATTGGTGAGTTCAGTCAAAGTCTACGTTATTAGAGCCACGATATATTTTGGACCCCATAGACGATCCACCCTTCAAAGAGCTTTGTTCACGTAAAGGAGGTTGCATTTGAGCGATAGACCTCGGGAATACCTGATACCTGACGGCAATGCCACACTGTAATATATATTCACTCCGAACATTTTTTAAAGTTTTGTAGTTTTAGCAATAGAATATCATCAAAATAAAAATAATAAGTGCAACATAGGCAGTATTTTTCATCTTCAATTTTCACTTATTAAGTCGTTGGCAATACATTCGAAAGTAACAATTTAAAAGTTTTATAGAATGTGAATCGAAGTTTCTCAACTTCTGAGAGTTGTCATTCGTATGGGGGCGACAGCTGATTAACGGAAAAACAGATACAGATACAGAAATAGATTATCAGCAGAATTGAATTATTCAGTCCTTTCGTTTATCTCTCTTCTCAATTTTTTTATGGTCTTTGCTTCCATTACGGCGCAGTAGATAAAGGAAGTTGAGAAGAAAATGTAAGTGTTACAATCTTTTTTAATTACACAGAGCAACAAAAAAATTATCTGGTGCAGGCACAGTTTTAGAGTGTGCTAATTCCAAACTCACAAACCATTTGTTTCTATCAGCTTCCATTTTCGCGCTACAGTGTTGCCAACTTATATGTTTGTTCCTCCTGGAAATCACTCATAACTGTGAAGACGATATTAATCGGTCCTTATCACTTGTAATTGATGAGTAGTTTTAACCTCTTTCATTCCTTCGAGTTGTTCAAATGAATCAACGATTAAAAGTGCGTTGTATCTTAGTTCTACTATTCATCTTAATAGGTACTTCATTTAACTTCAACTCATGAGGTTGGAATTATTACCTTGAGTAATCATTTGGAATTTCTACTAAATTCAATCATGTTCATAGTCATAGTTTAGGTAACATTGTCAAAATTTTTAGGCAAATCTTTGGAAAATGGTATCAAGTCGTACAAAATCCAAGAGTGTGGTATATTCACCAACTGAATGTTCCGAGTTACTTGCTTTTCGGCTAGCTGAAAACAATTTATTCGCCTCTGGAACAAAAATAACATTTTACCGTAAACGAGAAAAGGTTTTTTTTTCGTGACAACAATCTTGTATTTTGTAAAGATGTTCGAGGTCTACTGTTGAACGAAATGTCTTTCGCGGCCGAAATGTTTTGGTATATCCTCTTCTTGAGGATATATCGAAGTGAGTGACGTACCTTTGAAGTTTGAATGGTGTTCTAGTTCACATTGCCAATAACTTTGGGTCGATCATAATTGTACCTTCAACAAAGATGAAAGATGAGTACGAGAGTTTTGATCTCAAAATGAATTTTCTCTTTGATCAACAAGATATATATTCAAAGTAGCCATATTTCTTGGGTGTCTAGGATAGCAGAGCCAGAGATGGTCGTAGAACAGGAGAGACTGGCCAAGAAGAGCATAATTCAGACGCAAAAGATAAATCATTTTGCCCCCACTACATACAAAATATGGTTTATGAAGCAGCCTATTGAAGCCCTTGAACATGAAACATGTGTTCAATACAAAGAGAGTAAATTTTCTGGTATCAGTAATGGAAAACTAACGGTTAGCATATTTCATGGTCTTCAAATTTTTAGCAACCCATAAAGGAACTCAATAACGTCAGGTCCATGGATATATTTTAATTAAATGCTTGGAACTTCGTTCGCTTTATTTATTTCAGATTTCTTAGGTGACAAGAAAGCTGACAAATATCAAGAGTGAACAGGGAACAACGTGCTTACGATTTCAAAAATCAATATGAGTTCATGGCCACTAGAAACGCTTTCCTGGCCATCTGGGTGATATAAAAGTTATTTGATATATTGGTGAAAGGATTCTCCAATATATCAAAACAATGGAGGAGCGGTAACGGAGAAGGCTACTGTTGGAAACTGAAGGGTCCCTCATGACTTGGCTTTCTTCAAAACTTCGTACATAAAAATACTCATGAAGTATAAATCACTATTATTTTGGTTATTTTGAGAAGTAGGTTTCCTGTAATGCATTTCAAGGTGGTGCTCTCGCATTGCTGCAGGGTACTATAACACACTAATAGCCAGAAGAAGCTGTGGCCATCTAGACAGGCCGCTTGCCCAACATTTTGGGTGATGTTAGTCAAGAACAGGGTGAATGATTCCACCCGAACAACAAACCTATGGAGGAACGGTACCAGAGAAGGTAGAACATCCATATGATGGCTGATTACTGTTAGAACCTCAAAGTCCTCTCATGACTTGGCTCTCGTCAATCCTTTTTACATGAAAATACTCATGAAGTTTAATTTGCTTTCATTTTGGGTAGCTTGAAAAGTAGATCTCCTGTGGAGCATTTCATATAGCTGCAGGGTACTACACTCACTAACCAGGAGACGCTGTCCTGAACCTCTCAGGTGACCTGTGGCAACATTATGAGTGATTTAAGTGAAGAACAGTTTGGATAGTTCCACTAGAACAACAAAAATTATGAAGGAGCGGTGCCAGAGAAGGTGGGATATCAATTGAATGACTGATTATTATTTGAACCACAAGGTCCCCCCTATGCTTGGCTTTTTTCAATGCTCCGTACATTAAAATACTCATGAAGTATAATTTACTATAATTTTGTGTAGCTTGGGTTACACAAAAGTATATAGCTGCAAATTATATGCTACACTCACCAACCAAGAGACGTTGTCCTGAACCTCTCAGGTAACATGTGGACATCTAGGCAGGCCACTTTCCCCAACATTATGTGTGACGTAAGTGAAGAAAAAGGTGAATGGTTTCATCAGTATAACAAAATTAGAGAGGAGTGGTACCATAGAAGGTGGGATATCCATCCAGATACACCTAACTACCTCTTTTAAGAGCTACGTAGAAATGTTAGCTGATAGGACAAATCTGTCACCATTTATAGATTCAGCATATTAAACTCATGAAGATTCCGGTCTGAATTCCCCAACACCTATATGTTGCCCTGTGTTATCCTTCAAGTTCGATTATTCGCCAATGAGTTCAGCTTATTCTCTGATAAAATATTTATAAAACAAATAATGATTCATCAATAATTTGGTACCTAGTTATTTAGCTCTTTACTCAATGGAAAAACCACTTTTACATGCCTATAAAGCGGATTTAGTTTAATGAAAATATTATCTGTAACTCGTTACTGGCATATGCCACGCTTAACTGATGAACTAGTCAGGAATAAAAGTTCATATTTTCGAATTCAGAATGAACTTTTTCGGAAATAATCAACCCTACTATGATTTAGAAAGGAGTGCACCTTTGCAAAGAGTACAAATTGTAAAAATAAAATTACGCAGTAACATTTCCTCGTGAACACTTCAGTTTATTCTCTTTTGATTTAGCTTTATTTATTTTCCAGATAATAGAAGGTCAAATACCTAAAAACTCCAAGAAATGTTAACTTCTCCACAAAAATTGCCTTTTCAAAAATAAACTTGGAACTGTTTCAAATGTCAATCAATAACAATATTTTTTATATATTGTTATTGGTAATCTTGAAATAGAATGATATCATCACAGATAATATTTATTCATTCAGTGTTACTCTGGAAGCTCATTCAGTATATGACAATAGGTACAATATAGGGATGTTGATTGCATTCAAATAAGAAAATAATTAATTAGCGAAACAATATCAAAACACATATTTTTTTCATTTTTGACGAATTTATTTTTTCATTCGATATTCAAGATATTTTTAATCACTCGTTATTCAAGTGACAAAAACACACAAAGTACTTGACGTCACTCGCTGTCAAAGACAGTCATCATTGTTGTTTGTTGAATATTATTTGACAGTGGTTTCTGTGCAATTTCTTTGAGTTTACTTACTACTTCCTCTAATAATAATTATGAGAAAATTCATAATAATGGAAACTTTTTAATCAATTAATTTCATTGAAAAAATAATATGTAATATGGTTTACAACATAACACATTCTCATAAATATTCAATATCCCTATTGTACAAATGTAACCTGTGGTCTTTATGATGAAGTATTGAAATTATCGAAGAGAATTCTGGTTGGCTGCACTGCACCTTCTCACCTTCATTCATAAATTTTGCAAACCGGAACTCTACCTTATCTGCGTGATAAACTCATAATACTATTCATATCAAAACACAATTTGGCTATTAATTCACGTAGTTTCTCATATATGGTAGCTAAAACTCATCTGTAGATTTCAAACAGTTACCACCCACAAACTTCAAAGAAGACTCAAAGCTCTAATCTCAACGAGGCAATAATTTAACATTATATTACTTTCCTCAGGCTATCATAAAGGTTTCGATTTCTGTCTTGTTTTTCCACACCACGATTGTAGGACCTATTATCATTTTTATCATTCTGTGTTAGTTTTTATAATAATTTATTGTTTATTTATAATACCTTGCACTTTTTTGTATTTGTTTGAAAAGTTAGATTTGAAAGCAGCTATAATGGCTAAACTCCGCCCATTCATCATATTTTGCTTCATCATATCTTTTTTATTTCTTATTATGATGAATAAAGACCTGATACCCTTATTATTATCATTCATAGTCTTTTTGAACAAGTTATTTTCATATACATTTTCGACAGCTATTTTCTGATAATCCCCCAGAGTCAAATTTTCAGGAAATTTGTAAAAATATTGTTCTACCTGAATGCTGATCTAAATGTGGCGAGGCCATAGGTTGGTGGGATATCAAACATATCTAAAATACAGTCAAAATTTATCAGGTTTACTTATTGGTTTACAACTTTCCGAAGACTCAGGTCGAGATATAGCTAAAATTGCTTGAGGAGATGCCAAGAAAGTTCTTCCAATAACCATTAACACGAAATGTGTTTCAAAATAATGTATAATTCGCCTCTGTCTACTTTCTGATATTTGTTAAGTTCAGACCATAAGAATAAAAACTAATGCTCCAGCTATGATAACGGGCCTTCAGAACAGTGAGTTTTGTCATAGTTTCAAGCTATTATTCAGAAGTTTCATTCATCTTCAAAGATAGGATGGTGATTTTTAAACTGGTAAAATCTTTGTTATTGATGACTTGTTTATTTTTTGGAAATTCATGATCACTTTAATAAGATGAATGAAAACACTTTTTGTCTAATTTCCACTATGTTTATTTATTCTTACGACCGGTTTCGGGGTTTAGCCCATTATCAAGTAAGTTAGTTTTACTTGATAATGAGCTAAACGAAAAGTGTTTTCATTCATCTTATGAAAGTGAAACTGGTAAAAGTTCACTGGATAAGCAAGGCAATCCAGAACTCCCTTCCTGTAGAACTTACGCTGAGAGACTGAATGCTTTTATTGAAAGATATATTCCATATGAATTTCCAAACACATCCATCAAGATGGCCATATTTTACTCTGAATAAAATCTTTTTTACATAGTCCCTGTGTCTAAATTTTGCCTATTGTTCTACAAAAAAATTTTCACGGTCATTGCAGATTTCTATAAAATTTTCATTGACCTCCTGAATCGATTAGTGACAGTATTTCTGAAAATGTTATTTCCTTATGTTGAGGAACTTCAAATAACACGGGTGTGCCATCCCAAAAGAAGTAAAAGGTTGTCCTCTAATCAAAAAGGAATTCTCACTTCGAAGCCGTGTATGAAATGATTTCAGGTTTGTATCAAAAGTTGTTTTATCTCTCGATTTCATTCCAAACTAGTTCTTCAGTAAATGTCACCACTACTCCCATCGACAAGAAACTATCCTTTCCTCTACTGAATTCCAATACACATGTACCCCGCAAATTGAGTATGTTTGACGAATACAAATCTGACAAAATACAACTAACATTCAATATAATTTCAACAAGTGAATACAACCAATTTACACATACGTAGTATATAACTACTACTTTCGTAAAAATGGTTATTTTTTATAAAAATAGTAATATTTATCCTTCGTTCCATTAATTATATATCATCAAGAAACATCAAAGATATCAAAAAAGGGTTGATATCTACAGAAATATCATTCTTGAAACATAATATGGTTTCAAAACGTACCCAAGTGGCGTTTTGAAAATTTTTGAGAAAATAATTCGAGATTATTCGAAACGAAGTGGTTTTCAAAAGAGATTAACCGATAGACAGTCACAGATGCAACTAATGATGGAATCATTTTGTTAATTGAAATAGAAATTATACATGCAAATTTCAAATTGATTTTGATTTGAACAACACTGATTTATAGAGTCTTCCAAAAGGGACTTTCGGCTTTAACAATTGGTAGCGGTCATTTTGTTAAAGCTACATCTGTCAAATTAGTTGTTATTTATTCAGTCTGTTTTGCCAAATCACAATGGACGGCTACAGCATTCAACAACACGTGCAAATAATAAAATTGTTTTATCAAAAGGGCTGTTCTGTTAGGGCAACGTATCGCACGCTTCGCACATTTTACGATCGCCATAATAGTCCTACCGAGAGGACTATTCGCAATGTAATGGATAAATTTGAGTCCACTGGTTCAGTAAACGATCGACCAACACCCGTACGTCGACGAAACGCAAGATCTGCCGAAAACATCGGCGCTGTCGAGAATCCGAGGCAGTCGATTTCGCGTCGCTCACAAGAACTCAGCCTTTCGCATACCATAACTTGGCGAATTTTGCGTCGTGACTTGGGCCTGTACTTGTACAAAATTTGACCCAGGAAATGATGGTGAACGACCATAAACAACAATGTGTGTTCGCTGAACAGGCTCTGGAGCAGTTGGCAACTGACCCTCATTTTCATCGTAAAATTGTCTTCAGCGATGAGGCCCATTTCTGGATGTATGGTTGCGTGAACTAAACTAAATTGTCGAATTTGGGACGATACCAATCCACATAATATCCAAGAGCGTCCAATGCATCCCGAAAAAGTCACTGTTTGGTGTGGATTTTGGGCTAGCGGCGTCATCGGTCCATATTTCTTTGAGAACGATATTGGCCAGGCCATCACTGTCAATGGCGAGCACTATAGGTCGATAACTACCAACTTCTTTTGGCCTGAATTGGGTGATCTGGACACCGACATGTGGTTTCAAAAAGACGGCGCTACGTGTCACAAAGCTCATGCCACATTGGATATTCTGCGCTAGCGATTTGAGGCCTTGTCATATCACGAGGAGCTGATGTGAACTGGCACCGAGGTCGTGCGATTTCACCCCGTTAGACTTTTTCTTGTGGGGTTTTCTTAAGTCGCAGGGGTATACGAATAAACCACAATCCACAGCAGTTCTTAAAGCTAACATAATCCATGTCATCAGTCAAATTCAGCCTGATCAATTCGCCAGAGTCATGGAAAACTGAACGTTTTGGATGCGCTTCACCTAGGGAAGCCATGGCAGATATTTGAACGATGCTATATTTCACACATAATGACATCAATAGGTCTTTGAAACGAATACAATATTTCGATAATATCTCACACACACACACACACTTTGTTTTATTTAAATTTAAATATAGGAAGTGCTTAATGGAAGACCCTATACTTGACGAGATTCAGATGACGACTTTAAACTACATCAATCTAGCAAAGTCCATCAATTGCCACCAGACATCTATTGGTTGATCTATTACAGAATTCTAGTATTTTCAAAAGACTATTCCAATTTTATTGTCAGAGATGTAATGTAGAATTGCTTTGGAAAAAAAACGAGTGAACCCATTACAGTTTTGATTGTTGGAAACTTCTGATCAATAATTGTGCAAGCAAAAGTGTATAAGAGAGATAGTATTTCATATCACAGTAACATCTCTTACAGCATTTGTAAAATTCATACTATTGGAAATAGTCTTGCTTATGAATTTAACAATTTTCAGTTTTTCTTCTGAAGTTTACCTAACCAAATAATTTTAGAATAATTCGGATGTTCCTTTCCAAAATGTAATGCCAATCATGAGCTTCCTTCCTTGCATTCTTCATTATCGGATTCTTCTGCTTGTTCCTTCAATAGAGGGCTTCCATCGTTAATTTTTGTTTTACTTCCTCTTTGACTCCCTCTGTGGTTGTTTGGGAAATTCGGCACAAAATTACCGCAAGGTGTGCATGGAGCTGATCGAGACATCCAATTCTTTGAGAAAACTGAAACACATGAAATAGAATTATTTATTAATATTCAGATTAATTCAGAATGCTTTTCTTGTTCTCTTGCTACTTTCACTGAATCTAATTACAGTACAGATCAATACCTTTACTTATAGTTACTGAACTATATCCATCCATCAAACAAAGTAACCCACACAAAGATAGATATGTGATCAGAGCGTGATCACCACGCATATTTGCATCTATTGGGTAAAATAAACAAGCCTTTCGCTGGCCAATCAGATTTAACTGCAATCAGCTGGCGGAATTCATGTTACAGTGTCGGAGTGGTAAGTTATGTTTCAACCCCTATGGTGTGTACATATACTGTATTTTAAAGTATAAAATTTTTAAAATGTTAAGTATGATACGGCTGAGGGAGCTGCTAATTTGTGTCCCCACACTTCACCTAAAAAAATTGCCTTTACCCAGCCGCATATTATTAAAAAACAAAAATTTCGGTCGTTCGTTAGTAAGACTGTACAAACAGAGTCTTACTAACTAAGAGTCTGGGATATCACGTGCAATATGCATGATAATGTTTTGGAGCACTCTGTTGCTTAGATGGACAGAGTAAAAACATATTGAAAAGTTCGTCTGAAAACTTTGAAATTTAAATCGTTTCACCGGCAAGCAGCTGCCCACTGAAAGCATTTCTATTATAAGAAGTTTACAGTACACCTGTGATAGTGAAAGAAAGTCCCGTATACAGAGAACTTTGGTAGAAAAGGGTCGAGGGTAGAATGTTATTGACAATTTACCTAATCCAGGTACAGTAATTAGCACAACGAACTACCTGAATCAACATAAATATTTTTTATGTAGTCGGAATACCCAATCATCGGAGATAAACTCAAGATGTATGAACCTCTGAAGAAGCTAGGCACTCGCGGCAGCGAAACGTCAGGAATAAATTTCAAAAGTCAACGGCCTTCAAACCCAAATGAAAATTGATAAATCAAAAAAGATTTTACCTGTTGTCAATATTCACATCAAAAACCTGACGTATGTTAAGTATACATATACTCTTAACAATATAACAACACATTGCTCCCCTTATTTCCAAACCTCTATGCCACCATAAATCAAATATTTACAAAAGGAAAATGTCCAAATCACTTCAAAGTAGCTATTATCAAGCCAATCTATAAGAAAAGGCGACAAAAATAAGGAAGAAAATTATAGGCCCATTAAGCGTAATATCGAATTTGAGAAAATATTCGAGAAAGCTCTGAAAGCTAGACTTATCTGTTTTTTAGGTAAACATAGAATATTATCCAATATGCGATTTGGGTTTCAACAAAATCGATCGACAAATGATGCAATAGCCATGCTTACTCAGTGCGTGTGCTGGAGTATTCATAGACTTGGCAAAAGCCTTTGACACCATAAGTCATCAAAGGCTTTTGTTGAAATTGGAAATTATTGAATTCGCAGACCAGCATTGTCACTATATATATA